>CALSBV010012228.1:2507786-2530793 GCA_943590825.1 Bovichtus diacanthus | reverse complement strand
CACACACACACACACACACACACAGACACACACATCGTTTGTGATTTACAGGGCTCAGGCAGTTGATTTATAGTTGGTAAGGGTGTCGCTGGAGGGAGGCAGGAAGCTACTCTGGAAAGGCTTTAATAATAACATTGTTTAACCCAAAACCGTCAGATGGGGGCAGGAGTAATGACACCCACGCACACACACACGCACACACACGCACACACACGCACACACACACGCACACACACACACACACACACACACAAACATATACATTCATTCATGTTAGCCCCTGGGGTAATAATGGAAAGGACAGAACTAGGACCGTGGGCATGATGGGGAGGATGTGTGGGTCTAGACAGGAGGTCGACAGGGAGGTGGAGGGTGTTACATTTCACATTTTATCATTTTGAGTCGCTCTGAAGTACCGTAGTGCATAAAGTGTAAAAGACTAGTGTAGTTATTGAAAGCACCACAGCAAATATGATGACAAAGCTGAGAACAAAACCAGGGCTAAATCTTTGCCACAATGTATCTAAGATGGTACTATAATTGAAAAAAAAAAAAAAAAAAAAGAAATGCAAATTGTATGAAATGGATTTAGTTCTTTATTTCATTTGATCTTTGTGTAAGAAAACCGCTCCTCACTGTTTCATAATAGCTTCAGCCTCTCAATTTGTTAGTCATTTTTAGCTTTCCACGCCTTTTTGTTTTTAATTAATCTTCTTTTAATCAGCGGTGATGCTCATTTAGATCACCTCCTAAAAATTCCGGGTATTTCGGCCAACTGAGGGTTTTCATCGATTTTAAGTGTGTCTATTAAATATTTCCAAGTATAAATTCTACACACTGCATTGTTCCTGCTGAGTGAATTGATTTGCTCTCTATTCATCTGGAAAACCCCTGCCAGTTGCCAAAGTTAATGGCTGAGACGCACATAAAAAAAAACACAAAAAAAAAACATAACACTGCTTAGTTTGTGCTGGTGAACTGGACATTTAATAGTTATTTAAAAATGTGAGTTTCATATCTTTGCAGTATAAAGGGTCAGATGGTGTTTTTATTTACGCTTTAGCAGCAAATAGATTTCCTCCTTTCTATGAAACAGTAGGGGTTTAAGAGGCGAGATAATGAATTTAACGGCTGAAAGGTCTCATTTAGCGTGCGTGCGTGCATACGTACATAAAAACTTTACCGCATGTACTGTATGTATGACATATTCAGTCCTGAGGACGCCCACTGTCTTTTTATGCCTGGCTTTCATTAAAACTGTGACTGCTTCTTTACCACTCACAGGCACCATTAGAGTTAGAGCTCTGCCAGGCCTGGTTAATGTTAAACACTGACTGACTGACACACACACGCACACACACGCACGCACACATAAAACTGTTTCCGCTGCTGTAAAAGCTGTATAACAAAGTTAGTTTTTCAGTCAGTCTGTTTCAGCGGTGTCGAAAAGCACAGTGTGTTGTTTAGACCATTTGAAAGTTTGATATTCAAATCAACAATAGATGCTGTCACGATGTTTGGAGTGTTTTGTATCCCACAGACGAGAAAGTAGGAATTGGGCCCTGTACAGACTCGCTCAAATAAACAGAGCCAGCTATGGTAACCTTGTGTCCCTTCATCCTTATGCTGATTCTGTTCCTGGTAATGAAAGCCAGGGATAGTGGTTTCAGCTCAGTGAGCCCACTCTGCTGACCTTGGACTTTGTTTGGGTTACTTGTGGTTTTGGGCAGCCCTCACTTTCTGTATATGTAACTGTGGTTGTGTTTGTGTGTGTGTGTGTGTGTGTGTGTGTGAATGTGGGAGAGAGAGAGAGAGAGGTAAGCGGGATCGAAAGACAGATTGGGTCAATTCTGAGGTGTGATGTGCTTCTTTTGGACCTGTCGGTACCTGAGCTGTAACAATGCTGACATCCACAGTGCAGTTTCTGAGATGGAATTGGAGATTTTCTCTGCAGTCATCACTTTGTTTTTGGAAACTCCACTGATGCTTGGCTCCATTTTGAAAATGAGATCCCCTCCTTTAACTCATCAGCCAGAATAAATGGCCTCAATGTCTGTATTAAGCTGACCATATCTGTCCTTAACCCTCATGGGCAGCCCCAGGATTGCTATTGTACTCGTAAATACATTTGCTGATGCACTGTAAGCACTCTTTCGCTCTCTCTCATCCTTACATACACATGCAGTATATACACTCTCTTACGCGCACACTCACACTATTACAGTGTCTTTTATACGCTGCCATTCAGTAGAGATTCACAGTGCAGCTCATGGCATTTAAATCTATGCCTTGCTTCTCTGACCCAGATCCCTTCTCTCTCCCTTCAGTGGCACCTTGTTTCTATCATTTTCAAAACATGGCAGTTGCCCACTAGGAGGATAAACAGAAACCAGTAGAAATGGATGAGAGAGCTTTGCATTCTGAATAAAACAAATTGTTCAGAGCTGTAATTTTCTCCGGGATAATATTTCCAAAAATCTCTTCCAGCGGGCACCCATAAGGCCCCGGGTGATGAGTCTCACTTGCCTTGGTTGGTGACGCTTTCCCGTGAGGCTTCAGGTGGTTTTTCCAAAAACTTGCCGGGCTGTTACTTCACTGTGCGCTTTGCACTGTATTCTGAACATCATTTTGCAACTTAAGGCGCAGCATTTGAAATACAGTAGGTATCAATTTCACCCCCAGTTTAATGCACGTAACTATTTTCATTGGGAAAAAAAAATGACTCAATATCACAAATGACCTTTGCAGCATACTCTCTCCACCTTTTTAGATGTTAACAAAACACCAAGAACTAGAGTAAAATGAACTTCCCCTCTACCTAAAATCACACCCTCTTTAGTTGTTAGAGTGCTGGCGATGTGGGGACAGAAGTCCACTTAGTGACTCATAAGAGCCTTACTAAAAGAGGCCATTTATTTTCACAGGCTCCATAAGGATGGACAATGCATCAATTTTCTCTTTCCTTTCACCCTCGAACAGAATTAGATTGTTTTGAGTTGCTGTTTACCTTTTGCCCCAAATCTCATGATACACAGCCTGCAGTGTTATCTGGGTCGATACCAGACAGGCGTCCTCATGGAGATTAGACATTGTTGGAATGTAGCCTTCTTTGTTTCTTTCCGTTTCTGCCTAAATCACTCTCATTGTTTCCTCTCATTATTAGTTTTGGATCTCTGCGTCTTACTTTCTAATCTTTCGCGAAGTCCTATCTGTGTTTGATTTCCTTCTCTGCGTTGTTCTGAATCATTCATGTTTTGTGTCTGCAGCCCCCTCCCATATAACCATCTAATCTCCTGTTATAATGCAAAATATCAACACAAATCCTTATTCTCTCTCTCCGCCATCTGTTTGAACTATTACATGGTTTATGGCTAATTTTTGTGAGGATATTCAGTCACGGAGACGGGCACAGACACATCCGTTTTCCATGGTTATTAATTAGAGAGACTCATGAGGCTGACATTTGTTGGATGTCTTGTAAAGCGGTGAAGACACTACAGACATACTGAGGTGCTGGTTTATGCTCTTCAGGCCAAAGGCTAATCTGACCTCAGGGAGCTGTTACAAAATGCCAGTTGACACATATTTACTTAACGTGTAACTTCAGGCCTGATGTATGTGTCCAATAGTTTTCAACAATTGTGTGTGGATTTTCCGGAGAGGCTCATATAGATGATTTAGCCTCATGGTTGAGCGTTTCTTTCCCTGTTAAAGTCTAGACTTGAGTGGTTTATGAGATGAGCAACGGGGGGCAGGAGTTACACCTACAGGACTTCCTTTTGATTAATATTGTTAGGCTTGGGAACCCATGCAGTGGAACAGTTATGTGCTTTTGTGTGCTTGGTGTATGCATTTTCTGGTTGAATGCGCTGTGTGCATAGCAGGTATTTGCCAGGTTTTTCCAAGCTGGTCATTAGAAAGGCAAGCAGGAGAGAATGAGAAAAGAAAGCAAGCAGGTGGAGGCCATTATTTTTTAATGAGGTTTTTGACATCGTCTCCCTTTTTTTTTTGTTTTGTTTGTTTTTGAGAGTAGGGACAAAGGAGACGGGGAGGGAGGGAAGAGGAGAGTTGATGAACAAATGTGTGTGCGTGTGTGTGTTGTGTGAGTGTGTGTGTTGTGTGTGCGTGCGTGCGAACTCTGCATCCTTGTCTTCTGCTTGCTACATTAAGAGACCTCCTGCCTTGGTATGATGGGCCTTCTGGGGTCCTACAGGACCAAGGTTATGGCCCTCCTGAAGACATTAAACCCGTTTAAATACTTTGCTTGGACTCCAGCTCTTTAATGCACAGATGGTCTGCATGGGCTGTAAAGACTGAGGTGACAAGGGGATACTACTAGCTCTCGCTCTCTTGCTCTCTCTCTCTCTCTTTCTCTTTTTCTCTCTCTCTCTCTCTCTCTCTCGCTCTCTCTCTCTCTCTTTCTGTCTTTCTCTTTGTCTCGGTCTCTCTCTTTCTCTTTTTCTCTCTCTCTCTCTCTCTCTCTCTCTTTCTCTCTCTCTCTCTCTCTCTCTCTCTCTCTGTCTCAGTCTCTCTCTCATATATATTTATATACACACACATGCACATTTTGTCTGAGGTTAGGAGGGATTTGTGTTGGTGGCGTCCAGATTAAGACTCCACAGAGGCTGTTGTCAGGTGTCCACGCTGTCTTTGGTAAAATAGTTTGTCACAAGGACTAAGAGCAATGCAAGGCGCTCCCAGGGCTGTTCTTTTGCTCGGATGTGGTGGACAGGGATTACACCAGCAGGATAACGATAAGCCTACAAGGCTGTTTTTCTCTTTGCTCCAGAGTCGCACTGACCATGTCCTTCAGCTTGGCTACTGTCAGAGGGGGGGAGAGGGAGACAGACACTTTCCTCTCAACAGGGTATAAGAAGTACAAGACAAGGCTCTGTACCCTAAAGCAGCTAGCACATTATCAGATATGGTGCTGGTCACTGTTATTGGACCCTAACACTGTGGTGTCTTCTTCCCACTCACTCCTCCACGGCCTCTGTTTGTCTATGGCAGCATTTTTAATTACGGCCTAATTGAAGCCACTGTGAAGGCTATCGCGGCTCCTTCACTTTTTTATTTGGTTGCTTGTGCTGTGATGAAGACAGTGTTAGTGGCACAGACTTGGGTGACGTCATTTGGCAGCTGAAGATTCATTCCGTTTTACTGTTTCACTGAGGAAATAAAAAATGCATTAGCTCAGTTTGGAAAATTCTCTCCGTTCACCTCCAGAAATCTTTCACTGCGGTTTCTTGTATCAAAACATAATTAAAGAGAAATGAGCTAAAAGGTCATTTATAGCCATTGTTATGAAAACTCCTCATAACGGTCATATAAAAAAAGGAATATGAAAAATGGTTCAGCGTTCTCACCTCTAACCCTAACCCTCAATTATCTCTCCTCCCTGCTTAGCTTCACCAAAACTGAGACCAGATCGTTATTGTTAATTAAAGAGACTTCTGTCCATTTCTCACTCTTTCTAATCAATCAGCAGAAGTGTATGATCTCTCTGAGAATGTGGGCTGGACAAATCCAAGAGCATTACAGCCTCATATGCTATTCCTTTTGCTTTAAGATCCCTCGTCTTTGTTAAGGGAGGATGAAACGAAGGATGGAAGCCCTCGGAAGACATGGCTGTCTGGTAATCACTAATTGTGTCCTGAACTCCCTGTGAATGTTCTCCATTAAGTTCTTAAGTTCAGAACACAGTCGAATCATCGCCTCGGAACAAGGAAGCCATGCAGGAACACAGGGGACAGAGGGAGAAAAGGATAGAGGAGTTGTGGGTCGACAGACAGAGTGCCCGTAATGTTAATTAATCAGAAGACAAAGATGAGTCCCATGGTGTCTGGGCCCACGTTATTCAACAGGCTGAAAGCTAATAAGAGGCTAACAAAGGTGCTTCCAGAGGAGCTCTGGTCTTAACAAACAGTGTCTGATGATTCATGTCAAGATAGATATTGGCTCTTTTTTTTTTTTTTTTATGGACAGAATTAATTGATTCCCCCAAAGGGGGGGGGGGGGGGGGGATCAATTAATTTGAGACACAACTTATTTGAGGTTGTGGTTGAATGTTGAGTTGTTGCTCAAATCACATTTTTGGTTGGAGTTGGTTCCAGGGGCAATTAGTAGATACTCTTCAAAGTAATCAAAGTTTAGAGCTGCAACTAACTGACTGATTGTCATCCTATAATTTGTCAGTTATTTTTTCAATTGACAAAATCAACAAGGATAACGTTTCAGAAACGAGCACAAACTGATGTCTTAAAATAGCCCTAAACTACAATATGAAATAGCAACAAATCCTCATATTTAAGAAGCCTGAACTAGTAAATGTTTTGCTTGATATTTCACAAAAAAAAAAAAAAAAAAAATTCTAACTGTTGGTCGACTAATTATTATCGTCTTAACGCTACATGTCGTATTAAAAGTACTCATTTGACGAATGTGATATTGCTTTTTTGTATTTTATCCACCAGTGTGTTTGCTGAATTGTTCAGTGCCGTGTCAGCCCAGAAATAAGAACTTTTCAGAAGATCAGAGTACACTGTGCTCTGATCTTTGATCTCTGATTCATAGCTCATGTAGTGCTTAAAAACATTGATGTGAATAATTAAAAGGGCTCTATCTGGGAGTTTGTATGTGCGGGAAGCATGGAATTATGTGGCCATCCATATATTTATATGGCATGTTGGTACATTGCCAAAAAACCCAATGCACATGGTAAGTAGCACCAGAGAAGCTACAGATCTTCAAACAGTGATTCCTATTCAACAACCCTACACATTCTGTCATTAAGGTGAAGGCTGATGTAGAATGTACTGTTCACAGTACTCTTGCTGTTTGTATGGTCTCATGATCAGACCGTCCTCCCAAACAAAAACACACTATACAGTAGGACATTTGTGCAAGCAGTTTATGTATTTAAAGTGTGAAACTCAGTTGCGTACGTCTTTCAGTTGTCATAGACAGATAATCAAATCTGTGGCAACGGTTGTCATGGAGTTTTTGCACATACTCTATTTCTCGGTTAACGTTGGCATTAAAGAATTAGTACATGCACTTATAAATTGAAGATGACTATTTATTGTTATAATGCAATCCACCGTGAGTCTGTTTTGGATTTCTGCTGCAGTGGCCACCGCAATGTAGTCAATTCAAATAATACTCAAATAATAAATGTCCAATTTGAGGAGCAGGAATCAGATAAAATCTAAACTGTGATTTATTTTTTTCATTTCACTGATAACCTCCACTTGTGTAAGGCTTGCTTCTTCTTAGAACCGGAAGAATCTGCGGTATGCAGAGTATTACCAACATAACCTGTTGTTAAATTCAATGTCAAGGCTTCATATTTATTCCATAAAACAGTGGGTGACTACTGTGGAGAATTGTTATTATGCTTGTGCTGATATTCTATGCAAATCTGAGGCAGGAGCTGTATGCTGAAGATGGGTAAGTGACACTGCAGCATTTCTCTGTCTGTGAGGTTAAAAAGGCCTTGTAATACTATCGGTCAAACTCCATGATTAAATGTAGGCTACAGAGCCAGCGATTTCAAGCCTCGGGACCCACACACTTTTAAAGGCACACTGGCCAGAATTCCTTTCTTCTCCCTCTCCCTATCTGTCTATTGTCTTTCTTCAGCACATCAGAGGAAGAGGCAAAGAGCGAGGGTATTAAAAAAAAAAAACCCGCTTTCCTCCTCTGGGCCTGGGAGAATGGAGAGAAGCAGATAAGTTGTCTAGCTCCGAATCTGAGAATGATCAAAAACACAGTGAATCCTGTGGCCGCCGAGGGAACAAGCTCCTGTGAGGGAGCGGGCGGGGGGGGATGAAGGGAAGGGGAGAGAGAAGGGGAGACAGAAGAGGAGGAGACGGGAGCCACACTCGGAAGTGAAGAGTGTTTGCTCATCTCTGGGGTAGAAAGGGATGAGGAGCTGAAGACAGATTGGCAAGCAGGGCTGTTTTCTCTGCTCCCAGCTAGATCTTAGATGGACAGAAAGACGGGTTCACTCTTACATTCAATGCTTTCTGAAGTATGTAGTGTAGTGTTGGTGGTCTTGCATGATGATTGGCTTATTGTTGGCCTCAGTGCACAGTGGAGATAATTAATGTTTTATTGCCCTCCTATGAACTGGGCTTTGGGAGAGGTTAGTCACACACAATTAAATATTGCACATGCATAGACTTTTATACAGGCACACTCGCAAGCGCGCACATGCATTGTTGACTCTCTCTAGAGGCACGAGACCAGGGCCCTGGTCTGGTGGTTGATTTAATCCTAAACACAGAAATGAAAGGATTACAAAGTGATGGTGTAATCCAGCTGTCAATCACGCCTCATTAGTAAACATAGGTTTTACAACCAGGGAAAGGTAAAGAGGGAGAAGAGTGGCATGGGGTGGATCAGGGGAAATATGCGAGGGGAAGCGAGAGTTGATGTGGTAGGGGAGAGAAACTCAGTAAGGGAGGAATGACAAGGATATAAGAGAGTGGGAAGGAGAGGGAACCAAAGAAAGAAGCGAAGGAGGAGTCGGTAACAGCCTCGCTATTCTGCTCAGGGGGCTCTGCGGAGAGTTTTTATTAAGCTTTCATCTGCCTCTCCTCCTTCACCTCCCTCTGCTTCCCCACCCCAGCAGCACTAACAAAAGCAGATGCAGGGAGCAATAGCCATGTCAGTCACGTCTCAAACCCACAGTTCTGCTTGTAATTCCCCGATTAATTAAGAACAGTGATTTGTTAATTTAATTGTAGGTGTTGGGTCGTTTTTTTTTCACCCCACCGCCACCCCCCCCCCTCTTGCTTTTTCTTCTGCCGCTTGCTCTCTCTCTCATCCTCTTGGCAGGCTAATTTGCCCTGCAGCTTTGAGGAGAGGAAATGAAAGGTATAGCAGAGGAAGCCTTCAGATGGTTTATTAAGAATTGATTTGCCATGGTGGAAGAGAGACAGACCTTAGGGAGATACACGCTGACGTGCCTCCCAGGCAGACACCCCCAGGCTGTGGGGGTGAAACGAAGGAACATTGGGAGACAGAGCGTACGTGGGAGCAAGGAGAGATTATTGTGATATTGCCTGGGTGTCTTCACTGGGTACATTTTTATAACCACTGTTGACCAAACAACACCGCCTAACAAAATCTGGATCTGCTGAACTCTCGGCAGCGTTGGTCTTTCAGATCAGTGGCCAGTGCCATCCACATGACAAGGCAGTTGGAAGCATATGAGCAGAGTCCAGTGGTAAATTCAAAGATGCAGCGTAAGAAACGCCAGCGCACCCCGTTGTGAAACATACGATTGCTGTTATTTCTAAATGCATACACGTTAGGCTGTGACGGGGCTTATCTGGACAAAAATTACAAGCCTTGCACAGCAGCCAGCTAATATTTAACTGCCACACCAGAACCAAGTTCTGTTTTAATGAATTTACATTAGCATAGTCTGCCTGTTCCAAAAGTCACCTTTCCCACTGTGTGTTGGCTACGGTGCTGTCACATCGTCCTGCTCATGAGCAGACGCGTACTGGACAGCATGGGAGACGAGAGATAGATGGCAGATCAGAGGCATTAGAGCTTCAAAGCTACTGCGAGAACACAGAAACAGAATACCCCCCCAGCTAGGAGAAATGGCTAAAGTGCCAGTACTTCTTATCTTTGGTGGCTCATCTCCCAATGTCCACAGAGAAGCACCTGCCCCTTCATTTACAGCTAGTCAGACACCAGAGCCATGAAAGCTTATTGACTCGACAGTCAGGGTTTTTCATCCTTTCACGTTTCTTATGTCCGGTGTGGTTGTTGTTTCTTTTTCTAATCTTCATGAGTTGATTGGCCACCGCTCCGTTCCATTCCCTCTCTTATCACAGAAGCGTGGCATTTCTCATTATCCCTTCACTTAATTTATGCACAAGTTATTCATAGTTTGGTAAATCACAAAGTTTAACAATAACAATTTGACAGTTCCTGTTGTGTTTTTAAGAAAATGGGTTTGGAGTCAGGGAAGTGTTCTTTGTTTTCTTAACGCCTCGCAGTGTGTGCGTATGTCTGTTTGTGTGCTAGTGTGAAATCGGAGGAGCCGGTTGGTGAAGATTGAGCTGGAGCATGTTGGTTTTCTCTTCCACCGAAATGAGAGGAACAGAAGAAAATGGAAATGGAAAAAGCACAATAAAGACACTTATAGGGACGGTGATAAAAGACTTGGCCTCATCATGCTACAGCTCCTCACAATAACAACAGTGTCGGTATCTATGATGAAAAGGATTTTTGGAACAGAAGCGGAGCATAACAACACCATCTCAGCCATGTGACAGGCAACATGTATGAGATTGAATTAGCTGTCATTCAGAGAGGCTTTATATAGCTTCACACACTCTCATCCTCGCGACTGATCACCACGTTATTAGGTATCTAATGTAAACACTGTACACACACCCATACCAGTCGAGGTAAAGGCAAAGCTGCCATTTACTTTAAATCACGACCCTCATTGAGTTGACAGAGCTGGTAAAGACGTGAGCTGCTCGAATGAAAAGACTTTTCACTAGCTCCTCGCTGGCTGAGGTTTGCCTGGACTATAAAGTGCTGGTGGTTGACACGCTGCAGTGTAATGACTCTGTTAGGTAAATAAGCATCTGAGTGGTTTGGTTTCTACTCAGCGACGGGCAACATCTTGGTCCAGAAGTTTGAGTAGCTGTGGTCTTCTACTTTAAGTGCAATCTCGTCTCTAGCCAGAAAAGCCCTTGAGGAGTGCTTGTCTTCTCAGAGGACGGTGTGCGGAAATGCTGAGTCGGATGTGATGCCCACTGGACAGAGACAATAGAGACAAATGATACTGCATTGAAGGGCACGACTCTGCTCTATTATAGCTAAGAAGGTAGAGTATTCTTCAGACGCCTGCTCCGTCTTATAGAGAAGACGTGGAAACATCCATTTGATCCACATTTCCACTCAAGCAGAGGAAAGGGTGAGGTGTTCTAAATGAAACTGTGCCATAGAGAAAAAGCTATTTTTCTTTGAAGCGCACACACACACATACATTTGCATACACATGATTGCTGCAGTGTGCATTGCAGCACCACTTTACCGTGCACAAATTTACGGAGCGAGCCGTTGCACGAAAAACAATTCGCAAAGTTAAATCTGATGTCACATCGAATTCATCAAATCAAATATTTTCAGCTTTGTTTATCTCATATCAATAGCCCGCTGCAAGTTCCACCAAACATGATCGTGCTCTTGCGTGTGTGTTGCTTTTGTATGTCAGCATAGAAGTGATTTGTCCTGTAGATGCAGACTAATGAATGAGGCATCCTGCTCGTGGGCTGATATTAGCCTGGGTAGCAGTTCCTTTGATGTGATTAGCTCTATGCACTCTCTTGACAAATTGGGCTGTCCTTACCTCACAGTTGAAACACTAATCTATGCCAAAAAAAACAAAGAACCTCTTTCCGCTTAACAAAACGCATGAGAGTGTGCGCGTGCGTGCGTGCGTGCGTGTGTGTGTGCGCAAATGGTGCTGTCTTTTTCTAAACGCTTACATCACCATGCTCACAATGACTATGCTAATATGCTGATGTTTGATGCTTATAACCATACCTGTTGGTCCCCGACAGCTGAAAACGTCCACTAATAATTGATAGTTGGCAACTTAAGGGATTTCATACTGAAATAATTTTGGCCTACACAATGACGTCACCGCTAAACCACGGCAGTGTCGGAGCCCTGTAAGGCCACAAAGAGCAACGCAACATTTGTGGACTCGGAGGCTATCAACAACTGCAACTCTCTGACTAAAGTAAGTAACTGGATGGCAATTAGCATTATTGATGGAATGAAGTGATGCTTGTGCGCGCTTTTGAATATGAGCATGTTCAAGTCTGCTGTCTTTCCTAACCACTGAGTGTTTGGACAGAGAACACCACAGCGCTCAGGAAATTCAGAACAGACTCATAGCAAATACTTTTCTTCTTCATCTGTTTGCTGTCAGATTTATCTTGGAAATGAACACATAAAACATCTTGCTCCATCCGTCTAGCAGCTTTGGGGAAATTTTCTAAATATTTAACTTTAATTTAGATACCAGTGCACAGAGATAATTGTATTGGAGGACTTGCGCTGAAACTTTTTCAATAATGGAAGTCCATCAGTTCAGCCACTTAAGATAGGGCTTAATGAATTAAGCAGGCTCTAGATGGGCGACCTGAGGTGGAAGATGAAGAGGTTGTATATATTACACCTATCTGATGGGACGTCTGCACATTAAGCATAAAGTATTCTCATGTCATCATCAGGGAAAAAGGGATTTGCTTATCTTGGATTTGGAGTAATGGGCTCCTTTTCTATTTGTCACATGTTACTCGGCCACAGAGAGAACTTGCCCCGCAATTAAAACGTGAGTTTGAACATTCATGAAAGTAGTTGGTGGTGTTTACAACATTGGGCCTTGTGTAGTGACAGTATGATATACTTAATTATAAGTGGTTGTTGCAGAGATGAATACATGCTGATACCCACACCAGGATCAATGCGAGCCAGACTCTGAACATCACACACCTCTCACTATTTGCTACGTCCCCTTTAGTCTGCCCTCCCACCCCCCACCTCAGTCCTTTACTGTGGCAAGTGGAGACTCTTATCATTGATTTTCTCTTTGCTCTCCTCCCCTCTGTTCACTCACTGCAGCGCCTCCCAACTTATCTGGCTCTGACAGAACAATGCTGCAGTAGGAGGGCACTCAAGGACAGATTAGATTGTTTGGGGATTCTCATTCCTCGTTTTTTTCATACTTCTCGGTCCATGTGTTCCTATCCTGTACCACATTCCTACCTCTGTGATATTGTTTATCCGCCTCTATCACACAGAAAGTGCAACTACTTCTTCTGCTTCTTGGGCTGAAGAATAATCTCCGCCTTGTTGCTGTATATTTGCCTTGTGTGACTGTGCATTAGTGAAAGACGTAGTTAAAGTTAACATGCGTGTAAGCCTATTTTTCTGTGCGTGTGCACGTATACATGTGTGTGTGTGTGTGTGTGTGTGTGTGACTCCACAGTGCTGAGTGTTTGTGGTGGTAGCGCCTCCTCTGTCTGAGCCATGGTAATTACTGTGCTTCACTGCCTCTGTAGAAGTCAATGAAGCTGAACTCATTGTCTCTCTCTACATGGAAGTCAACAATTGTGTGAATTCCCTAGCGACATCGCAGCCACTGCTAAACCAGCTTCCTGCATTTTTTATCAGTCTCAATGTGTCTCAGTTTATCCTTTTGTCTCTCTTTCTCTCTCTCTGCCTCTGTCTCTTTTTGTGTGTATTTGTGTGGTTATTGTTTCCGCATCCCATTGCGTTTCACCAGGGGTAATTGAGCTTAAAAGTGTTGTTATTTAATTTCCATGTATGTATTACTGTATTTAATTTGAATCATGCAGTCTATTTAAAGTTGCTAACAGCATCTTAATCTGATTTCCAGTCAACAGCTAGAAGGCATCTCGGTGAAATTGTGATCTAAAAAAAAAAAAAAAAAAAAGATTCAAAATGGATTTCAAACTTTTAAAGTGATAAGTGCCAAGAGCCAGTTTTGTGTCTGTTAATATCTTTAAACATGGAATAACACTCCACACTCAGCCTCCCTTTGGCTGTGTTTACAGTAACTGTGTCTTCGTGCTGCAGAAATGGAGAGGACATGTTACCATTAACTGTGCTGAAGCTGAAACCACTGTGACCACACTGGCAACTTAATGGGAGATTGCCAGTTGTCCTCAATCCCATACTTCCTTTTGATAATATTTAACCTTCACACTGCACTGCAGAGCACATTTAATGGTGAATAGGTTAGCCTCAAACGCAGGCAACCTCAATGGAGTGTGAGCGGAGGGTGAGGGAAGAAGGGGTGTAGTGTGTCTCATAAAATGAAGGTTAGTTCCATGGAATGTGATAATGGGATGGTGAACCAAAGCCAGAGATGCTGGATGTTATTTAGATTGTGGTGCCTTGGGTTAGCTAATTGTTGTTTGGGATAGGATGAGATAAGACGGGGAGTGATGTGTAGCCTCTGAGCACTTGGATGGAAGTTGTCTCCAACAGTTTTTGTGGGTGAAAACCCAGCGACAGGATGTTGCCATTGCAAACCCACAAGTCAACACTAGTCATTAATACCTCCTACCTTTTTATTATACCAACAGATTCTCTAGATATTCTATGTTATATATCCGTATGTATGAGAGGGATAAGGAGAGAGGAGGATGAGGGTATTTAAGGCAATAAATACTAAACAGAAGATATTTGGGGAATTCAGATTTAAACCAATAGTGTACACAATGTGTGCGACTAGTAATGATGGAAAGAGAGAGGGTGTTGCAGTGAAAGGGAGCAGGGTATGGATTGGAGCAGGGAGTACAATGCAGATGTCGTAATTGCAATTCTATTGTCCAACAAATTGTCGAGAGCATACTTAAGCCCGCTAAAACAGCGCGCATGCAATTAGTGCAGAGACGGAGAGAAAGAGAGCAAATGCTTTGCATGCCAGTCGCGTGCTGTGCGAGTCTTTCGGCACCAGTTAGCTTCTGTTGCCATGTTTAGAGTGTATAAATTGGTCTGCAGTCGTGTTGGCTCACAAACTGTCCTCCTCAGTGTCCATTTATTTCCATCGTTAAGGCTCTTTAATAGGCCAACTGTGGCATCTATCTTAAATAGCTTGCTTTGCGGAGGTTTACTTAAAGCTAAGTAAAAAGATTTTTTCCCTTTTAAGCGGTCTATTTAACCTCAAGTGTGCATAACGCCCTGGACAGCCCTTTACCAGTTAATAGTACTGAGAATAGAGCTTACAGGAAAAGTAATGGGAGACTGAGAATCTCAGCAGTTCTCTCGACTCTTTAGTCTGGAAAGTTGGCAGAAGGACGAAGACATTTTCTTGTGCCGTAAAAATAGATCTGTAAAGGAGAGATTAGGACGAGGTTATCATCTCACCGAGGAAGGTAGAGAATTTGTTGTGTTGTTACTCCTTGTGGATATGCTTTTGTTTACAATGGCCTTTTACTCGGAAATGTCACACAAAGCACTCAGGCATCAAGGGCCGCTCTCAGGGCAGGGCCGTAGGCTGCAGCAACCAAGATGAACACAGTGCTCAAATACTAAAAACACCCACACATATGCACTCATACACACGCGTACATGAAGACACACCGCCAATTACACAGGACTACAAGGGCAATATGTGTGATTCAATGTATACACAGTCCACCTAAAAACCTCCGGCTCACCTCCAACAATGCTTGTTTGAGTTTGAAGAGGCTCAAAAATAACATTCATGTTGCAGTTTTCTCGCATTATATTCCCGCTTCCTTCAATCAGTTGGGAGATAACGTCTTACCGTTGATGCATCTTTTGCAAATCAACCAGTGTTGTTTTAAGAAATGACACATTTGCATGATCAGCAGGAGGCTTAAGTGAGACAGATTGTACTTCATTGTAATAGTCTCACATGACATTTGATTTATTTTTCCTGCTTGTGTTTGTATTTTTGCACGCCGGGTCTCAGGGGGGAGAAGGGAATAGCCTTCTGAACTAGGCCAGTGGAGACACTGACATTTAAACTCAAAGGCTAATGGGATGCCTGAGTCTGCCCTGCCCTTGCCGGCTCTTTGTTGGGTTTCTCAGATCAGGACTGACTAGCCCACGCTCCTCTTCCAGACCGTCTGGAGCCCTATTGCGCTCTCTCTCCAGATGCAGCGTCTTTCAAATGTGCCAACTTTTTCCTTCAGTCTCGACGTCTGAATGGTAGTAGCTGAAGTCAGTATGGCTGTCTGTATGTCTCTCTGGTGGCTGCAGCTGTAGACTCAACTCGTCTCACACTGAGAGAGGGCCGTGGGGAGGCCACAAAAGAGAATCTCATTGTCTCCTCTAATGGAGGCCAGGGACTCATGGAGTTCTGCCCTTACAGTGGTAAAGCATGGCCTTCTTCAGACCGGCCATTTATACTGTCTAAAGGCTCATTTATTCTATCCCAAGGCTATGTTGTGAAAAACATCTCTAATGATGATAGTAATACTCAGTGGGTTAAGATGTTGGAACGATCTTTCATCTCCCGTGAGATGTCTTGGCGTGACCTATTCTTTGACCCTCAGGGCCAATGCCTATTGGAGCCAGAAGACTCATTTGACATAGCTCAAAGGCGGTCTTAACCCCTGCGGTAAACTCATATATCACCATTTCACATCCACAGAATACTCTTATCACAAAGCACTTAACTACTTTCCTGCAACCGACATTTTGACACTTTAGGGTAATGGATACTGTGGCCGAAGTTTTAACTTTCCTATTACAGTGGAAAAACTTGTGAAAGTGCAATACAAATCAAACATTATACAAAAGTTCAGCATTATTGTTTGAAGCATATTCTTATCCACAAGCACTTACACCTGACAGTTTCCTGTGCCACTGCTGTCTTTTAATGTCTACAGTATAGACGAACAGCTCCATTAGAGCACTTGAGTGGTGTGTTTTACTCATTCATTTCCACCACCTCCCTAGAAATCTGGGGGATCTGAGTTGGTGAATCTCGGATTATTATAGACTGCTGTTCTAACCTTCAGGCCTGCATGTGAAAGGACACCTGTTATAGGAGTGTTCTTAAATGCTAGATTTAAGTGTTCCCCATGCTAATGGAATTGCTCTTCTCCCTAAAAAGGCACTAACATTTGAAATGTAAAAAGCAAGAGGGGAAAAAAAGAATTTCCAGAGAGACGGAGACTGAACGAAAGAGGTTTGCTTTGCTCTTGGAAATATCAGCGCAATTAAGAGTAGCATATCATTTACAAGGCCTGACATTTAGAATGCTGGCAGGTAATAATGGAGAATCGTATTTCGCTCGTGTGATGAGAGTAATGTCTTCTTGATTGGAGAGGGGCAATGTGTACAGCATAGCCCTTCTCCCAGGTGGCACAATAAGTCCTGTAGTGCCAGATGTTACATTAGTCACTGCGTCCACCCCAGCAGCAGCACATCTAAATGCTCCTACCCTGTTTGAGTTGCAGAGTAAAGCAAACAAATTCAGTCTCGTTGTTTGATGAAGAAATTGCTTCCTACCGGCCCAAACCTCATGCTTTAAGCATCTCTTCAGAAGCCGTTGATTGCTTCACGTGTCCCACTGTTCCGAGAAAACTTGCGTAATCTGTGAAGATATGCCACCTTGAACGATTCATACGTACACCTCACCAATTGTCACCATTGGCGTTTTTTGTCCTTTCAGGCCTTCTGTTCTATTTCAGGGCTCTGCAGGAAGCCTGAGTGGTAGCGAGTGAACCTAGAACCATCTGTTCCAATCATATCAATTCATCTGTGATCCGGTTAGGCTGCGGCATGTTACTAAGAGATGCGTCCCAGATAGAGCATAAAACATCAACGCAACACAGCAGCGCTACATCTCTCCCAGGCATACACAGAGGCAGAGTAGAGCAGGCAGACGTTTCTTATAAACACTTAGTCAACCAAAGTAATGGCTATGCTGGATAGGAGGACATCATGGAAATTGCCTTTGTGAACGAGAGGCCCCAAGGTCCACTTGAAATAAATATTGGATGGATACTGAGACAGAACTGTTCACCATCTATATTTGGGGTTAAAGAAGTACTGCTAGCTTACGGTGGTCTAAGGTTTAAGGGGAAGATCTGTGGATACCTGAAATATATCCTCTGCAACGCCCACAGAAATGTACCTCTCTAATAGTGACATAATAAATACGCATACTCCCTGCAGTATGTAAGTAATAAATACACATTACCTGCAATTACTTCTGTGCTTTATAACTGCAGATTTCATAAAAACGGTGTGCTGGGTCTTGCCATGCTGTTTTTATTATAATTTATGATGGCCTCTCATGGCACCACTGCAGAGAACTACTGTAGCGGTTATATATCTACTGTAGTGTGTAGCTGAGGGAGACAGCCATGCAGCCCAAGAGAGCAATCTTACGGTGCTGCTTTTCTGCTGGTGATGAATGTCCTTGTGTCATAGGTTGTGAAGGCCTTCACTCGGGGTTAATCTCTGTATAAACAAATGTGAACAAAGCTGCAGAGCATGATTTGTTTCACATTGTAGCTATGCATCATGCACGCTGATATCCATACACCTACACTACTTAACTCGTTTTAAAACGACAGCTAAAATTGAGCTCCTTTTGAGATGAACAGGATTGACCAATTCAGCGTTTCTCAGACAGCAATGCTGAACACATTGCCAAGCTGTGAAAGTTAATTTCTGAGGATGCAGCCTTATCTGTCTTTCCTCCCCCTTCCTCACTGAAGAGGAGAAAAGTGGAAAAAGAGGACAGGAGATGAGAGTAGTCGAGAGAGCAGGTAGATGCATGTAGTGTGATCTGAGGTAGCTGTCTGCCAGAGTCTGCTGCTTTTGTCCTGCAGGCTGAAGCTTCAGACCCACACTGGAAACTCCTTACAGCTGCAATCACAAATCCAATTCTTCTCTCTGTCTCTCTCTGTCTGTCTCTCTCTCGCTCTCTCTCTCTTGCTCTCTCTGTCTGTCTGTCTGTCTGTCTGTCTGTCTTTCTCTCTCTCTCTGTCTCTCTCTGTCTCTCTCTGTCTCTCTCTGTTTCTCTCTGTTTCTCTCTCTTGCTCTGTCTGTCTGTCTGTCTCTCTCTCTCTCTCTCTCTCTGTCTCTCTCTGTCTCTCTCTCTCTCTGTCTGTCTCTCTGTCTCTCTGTCTCTCTCTCTCTCTGTCTTTCTGTCTGTCTCTCTCTCTCTGACTCTGTCTCTGTCTCTGTCTCTGTCTCTCTCTCTCTCTCTGTCTCTGTCTCTCTCTCTGTCTCTCTCTCTCTCTGTCTCTCTGTCTCTCTCTCTCTCTCTCTCTCTCTGTCTCTCTCTCTCTCTCTGTCTCTCTCTGTCTCTGTCTCTCTCTGTGTCTGTCTCTCTCTATCTCTCTCTGAATGTATGTATGTGTGTGTATGATGAGATTCATGGTCACAAGGCCTTAATTTTTTAAGTATTGTTGTGTTCAAATTTGCATACTGACATACTGCTTACTACATACTCAATAAGTATGTGCTGCTTAATCAACGATTAAATATGACATTACCAGTCGACTGTTCACATTGAAGTAAACTGCAGCAATAGTCTTCTCTGCATCACATGACTGCATCGGTCACAACATTACCGGTCTGAGCTACTGTTGAGTGAAAATAGTTTTTCTTCCACTCAATTTAATAATTTCCAGAATTGTTAAAAGGCCAATTTAAATGATTTAATATTTTAGTGTTACATATATTTTCTACGGTACAGTGAGCTTTCACATTTTTCCTCTTAACTGTACCTTGTTGTGGGGCAGTTGAGTATGTCCAGTAAACTCACGTCACATACTCAGAAATTCTATCTAATCTAGTATACATCCGGGCATTTCTCACAAAATCCACATACTACGTAGTTTTAACACAATACATACTCAATTAAATGTTTTTTATTTGTGTACATGTCTGTGTATATATTCTGCTAAAAAGGGTAGCTCTAATCTGTAGATATACACCATTGGGGGGGAAAAGCTAGCTGCCCACACAGCAGCTCAAGTGAACATCTGTCACAGCTTGTTGTTAAATTGTTTGTGAAATCGTTCCTACCTTGCTAATATATCTATTTGGAGGGATGATTTAGGGAAGACTGAAGCATCTTTGTTTAATTTTAAATCTGTGTGGAGTGTGTTTGAGTGAGAGTGTGCTCTATGACCCACTATGTAACAAGCTCGGAATAGATCATTTGCCCTTTTGGCTTTAAAGCTCTAACAACGACATTGCAAAAGTGTCACTGGTTAAAACCACTGCAGGCAGTTGAGGATGGGCAAACCAATTTGTAGGCTCAGATCCTTGCATAGTATTAACATGGACTGACACTAATCCATTGTCCATTTACACGTCTGTCCATAAAGAATTTGGGCTTTGTTGAAGTTAATCAACCCCAAGACCTGCCATGTACAGTATTAATACAGTACTTAGTACCTGACCACTCGGGCGAGTATAACTGGCTTAGGTTTGTGTGCACAAAATCCACTGAATTTGTGTGACATTCAAAATGGATGGCTGAATATGACCTTGTCCCTTCACACCTATCTCTGCTGGAGTGAGATTGGGCTATAGTATCAGCTGCAGGCATAAAGCTCCAACAATTTGACATTTTCCTTCCATTGAGATGCTCTGATGCCAGGAACATTTTATTCAGCTCTTGACAAAATAATTATATATCTAGAAAATGGTGGGTTGCCTTTCTATTCTAGAGTGAAGCTTTCTTTTCCATTCAATTAGCAAAGCATTGAGAGGCTCTGCAGTTTCATATGCCCCACCATATGATTCCATCATTTGGACTTCATCAGCGAGACTCGCCAAGCTACAAAGGCTCTCAGTATTAGCTGGCCAATTTGCATGCTATTCATGCTCTCTGACTGCTTAGTCCGAACAATACAGAACATTATGAAACTCTCCTTGAAATGAACTGCATGGGTTGTTCAGAATTGATAATCTCATCAATAATAAAACGTGGACCTTGCATGGACCTTGATTTTTCTTTATCCAACGCTTTTTATTTTATTTTATTCATCCACATCAGTTAATATTTCAGCTAAAATACATGGTATAATCAGTTTGTAATGTGCCCACAGCAGGTGCTGTTCTGATCTGCCCACCTGGTTAAGTGATTCACGCATCCAGGGTGAGGATGGAGGAGCAAGCAGGATGGAGCAATAAACTTGCACGCTCTCTATGAGTGTATGTGTTGCAGTGCATGGGTCGTGGCTAATTGCATAAAATACATCAAGGATTCCAATGATACTGGTGGCCTCAGAAGTATTGTTTTTTTTAAAAATTTGTACATACATTAGTCTGGACTTTTAATTTGATGTGCCGAAGATAAGACCGTTTTTTTCATTAAGAACACCCTTCTTATATTCTTATCGCTGCACACGACATGATATAATGGCTGTCTCCGCATGACACATTGACGCTATTTTAATAATACACCACTGTCGCCACATATTAGCTGTATAGATATTTAAAACAACACGCGCTCAAAAGCTTTGTGTCCAGGTGCATGAGAGAAAAAAAAGGAGACAAAAGGAAACGGATGATGCTGACGGTTCCTGTTGACTGAGGTGTTTCTGAGAAACTGATAATCCTTTTAGTTGCGAGGAGAGGATCAAAAGGAAGAAAAATGCCGAGAGGGCATCGCTATCTATCCATCTATGTATTTCTCTATCTTCCCCATTGCTGGATCTTTCTCTGCATATCCTCCATGTCCTGCCTTTATTCTTTCTGGCCATTTATCATATTCATGTGTCCAACCGCATTCTGATCGCTTTCCTGCTCTTTTGTATTCCCATCTTGCATCTTTCTTCTTTTCTTCACCATCTCCTGTCTTCCTGTCTTATCTTAACATGCCTCTAGCTCAGTAGAATGTATTCCCAATGATTTATCCCTCCCTCCTCTCACCTACCATTCCTGCTTGCTTTCTCCTGAGCTGGCCTGGATGGCGACAGCATTGGGCACGCCATGGTCATATCCCATTGCATCACAGTGGTCTAGATGTGGCGACTCTTCCAGTCTCCGTGGCAGTGACCCTGTCAGTCAAGTCATGGATTTTGCTTTGAGTGCCAGAAAGGGGAGCCAGTCATGGACACCTCCCTGTCAATGTGGCCAGAAAGAGAGGACCATTGTGTCACCGTAGAGAAGCAGTCCAGAGAGGTTCCCTCCACGCAGCTAATTACCATTCAGAGAGAAAATGGAAGACCAGTGAAACCACTAGAGAAGAAGACAATGAGATTAGAATCAATAGACTGAGTAAGTGTGTGTGTGTGTGTGTGTGTGTGTCAGAGAGAGACAGCGAGTGAGTAAAATTGGCATAAGAAGCATGTTTGATGTTTCTGTCAACACACAAGCTACGGTGTTTCCTCAAGAGCTGCTTTCTGGGCTTGATGTCAGCCTTTGCTCCTGCTCTCTGCAGTCTGACATATTAAAAGAGTTGGAGCAGAGAAAGACATAGGGGAGAAGAAGACAGAGAAACGGAAAGTGGTCATTAATAGTAAGGGAATTGATCTGCTCGGGTCTCCATGGGTTTTCCTGTCTGCCGGTGATTGTAGTGTGCTCATTATCCATCTCTGCTCCAAGTAATTACTGGCTTGTTTTGATCGGAAAGCTTTTAATTAGTTGCTCATTAGCATTGTTTAATTAAACTCACCCCATGCCTTTTATAACGCAGGAGTGTTCTTTCCCTTCATTAGATGTTGTTGGATGGGGTTATAGTGGGATTGAGGGATCCTGGTTGGACAGGACTGTATGTTTACGCCTGACAATTAGCATTTATAGTTAAATTACTAGGATTAGACATTTTTGCAAATGCGTTCCCACCTTGTAACCCAACTTTTAGAGTAGACTATTCCTTACTAAGGTGTACAGGTGAGGGGGAAGAGAGGAGGGAGAGGGTGTGAAAGAAATCCCATTCAGAAACTTTCACAAAAGTGTTGTTGGACAGTTGCACGCTGAGCTGGCAGTCGGGGGTTTAGAGACTGAGATACAGGGAGAGGAAGACGGGGAGGAAGAAAAATGTTGGAGCCCAATGTGAAAGGTCACGCGAGAGGCTTTCGAATAGCTAGGCTGCACACTTGAGCTGGACAAGACGCCGACAGGACAACGAGAAGAATGCCAAATGCAACGGATGATACTCTTATAACTTTTCTTTTTTCGTCCACCTTTCTCTTTCTTCTTTTCCCCTTGTCTGTTGCTCCGTCTGTCTCCGAACCCTCACTCTATTCTTGGTCTTTATATTCCTCCATGTTGCCGTGCATCATTCATGCTGCCTTTCCTCATGAATTCTCGCCTACATATTCAATTCTTTATCTGAGCTTATTTTCTCTCTTGCTCACGCCGGCTATCTTCTTGCTTCCCTCTCCCACCGTGCAATAGCTGACACAGTATTCTTCCAGCTGAGTAGTTTACAAAAGTGTGTGTGTGTGTGTGTGTGTGTGTGTGTGTGTGTGTGTGTGTGTG
>CALSBV010012228.1:2489026-2507776 GCA_943590825.1 Bovichtus diacanthus | reverse complement strand
TGTGTGTGTGTGTGTGTGTGTGTGTGTGTGTGTGTGTGTGTGTGTGTTGTGTGTTGTGTGTTGTGTGTGTGTTTTTTGTGTGGGAGTGTATATATTTGGGGCTACATACGTGTGTCTGTTTGCACATTGCGTGAGCAGTGACTGAACAGTTGTAGTTTTGTTTTCTTAGCACGTCCTGGCAGAGTGTGACAGTGAACAAAGTGTCAGTGTGTGAGGGCAGAATGAAAGCCAGCCCCGAGTGTCATAGCATGCCCCAGATCTGACACTCTGGAGCCCATAGCTGAGGACAGTGGCAAGCTGTCTGCATGATGTGGATGAAAAACCAAACTCTGTAGAAGTATTCCTCATGACGAGAAAGCCAACAGGGAGGTGTGGACAGTAGGTGGTCAGGGAAGACTTAGCCTGTTGGCGATGAGCACTGTCTGGACATCACGTGGCAGGCTGACTGGGCAGACAGACAGAGCCCCCCCCACCTTCCTGTGCCTCAGTGTCATCACTGCTGATCTACTCTGCAGGAAGAAAAAAAAAAATCAAAATTCACCAAAAGAATATAATAATACTTTTAAATGTATAGGATCAACAATACAAAGCTTTATTATTTTTAAGTTGATTTAAGCCATAAAGTCCAAATCAATATTTACTGTCTAGGACTTGCCCTCTGTATTTGAAGCTTAGACAACAGATGGTATGTGTTCAGCACAACTATTTGTTTTGATTTTTCTTTCGCTTTTAACAAAGGAAAAAAATGAATGGTTTCATTTTCATCTGCTTATCTCTTCCTGTCACAAGAAATCAGCTCTTTTATGAACCCTGCAGCAGCAAACAAACAGACAGAGCTTGCCATCTTAAGCTTTGAAGGCTGTACATTTATACTAGGGTAGTAATATATTGAATTATCTCGTAATATGTCTCTACTCTTTAGCTTTGAGATAGCCATGATGATCCCCCATGCAGCAGCTGCCTTTCTCCCCTCATTCTTCTCCTTTTTATAGTGCATTTATATACATTAAGCTCCCATCTCCTCAGAGGTGAATTAAATCTCTGTGCAATTCCACCACTCATTGCTCTCCACTGCTCTACCTTCCTGCAGCTCTATTCCCAGTGGCAGTTACCACTTCCGCAGCAGCGTTTGTCTCTGTAGGGGAAAGAAGCAGAGAGCCATTAGCATTGTGAATGCTCCCAGGAAGCTAAGGGGGCTCTCTTTTTGCCCTGGTACACAGGGACTTGGCCGTTGTGATTTGGACAGCCAGACCTAGGAACTGGAAGACCCATCAAGCCATTAGGGAGTATGGGAAAGTTGCCGACAAGGCATTGTGGGCAAGGAAGCGGGTTGCACTTAAGCATACTCGTAAGACGGAGAGTAAAACGGCAGCATGCCTCATGTGTAGGGATCGGCATACGTGTGTGCAAACATACCTATGTGCACATACACAAATACAGGCACACATGCCATCATGCTCCCACACACACGTGTTCACATAACAGTGTTTATGTGTGCACGGTGAGGATGCCCAGCTCATCTGCTGGCTCAGTGAGAGAGGGTGAGAGAGAGAGAGTGAGAGAGACTCTCTCTCTGCAGGGGGGGGGAGATAGAGAGAGGGAAGTGGACAAAAAAAATCAATGGTTTTACTCCTGTTTGAAAAAAGGAAGTGCGTGGTGAGCGCAGAGATGTGGCGACCTTCAGGTGCCCTGGCGCCTTCCTTTCATGTGCAGAGCAGATTACCAAGTGATTTTCAGTGGGGAAAAATGAACTCACTGATGCATTGCGCTAATTTCATTTAACATTTAAAGAAATGAGAAGAACAGGTCCCAGAGAGTTGCCACGGGCGAGGTGGAAGCGTGAGGGGGGGGGGGAGATTCTGCGAGGGAGAGGCGCTGGGGGAAACATGGTGCAGTCAGCAGTTTGTGTTGAATGGAGTGAGAATGAGAGATAAGCCGGGAGCCATCAATTCATTACTCCACATATTACTCATTTTCAACTATCCCTTTGCATCTCTTGAACTCTCGTCCATCAGCTCTCTGGTCTCTCACTAGATGAACATGGGCATGATCCAGAGGAGTGTTGCAAATCCCACCGAGCATCAACATGGCAGACAACACGTGTGCGTTTGAGTTCAAAGGGCGAGAGCCTAGCGTCATGGAGCAGATTCAGGATTTTTTTTGCACCATCAGCACAGCTGTATTGGCTTTGGCAGAGATGCTTCTCAGCGATTTCTGCAACATAAAGAGTTAAGATGGCTGTGCTCTTGACTTCTGCTAATCCTATTACTCGAGAGTGCTGCTCTTAGAGGGCTCCAACCTCACTTTTATTGGAAATCCTTTGCCGTTATAAAGCCTTTTAGCCTTTGGCTGGGCTATTGCTCTCATAAATCTAGTTCTTGGCCTTTGGGCAATTCCCTCATGTTTGTATTATTGCAATGTTACTTATAGACATTTGTATACTGACAGAATCCGGCTCTTATAATTGTCATAATGCTTATATCATTCACGGACAAGTTTTCAGCTGAGGTCAGCCTTTCATGCGTCTCTTTTTTCAGTTGCCTTACAGTTCTACAGTTTCATTAATGCCATTCAGACCGAAACAACTAAAAGTCAAACAGAAAGCTGGGAAACGACCAGGGCTGGCTGTAATGTTTCTAATTTCCTCCTTAGCTGATCTCTAAATGTTTGTGCTTTGTCACTGCCACTACACCACAGAGTAAATGTACTCTTTCACCTCCCTGTGCCTCCTCCTTCTCTCTCTGTAATTCATCTAATTTCCGCCTCGTGGTTGGTTCAATCCCCACCTCCTTTCACTGCTGCCTCCTCCAACGTCAGGCTAGCGCTGCTGGCTGCTCCGTATTCTGGGACCGTTGTGTCTCCAGTGGAGAGTGATTGTGCCGGTGGCAGGGAGGTCAATTGGAAGAAATTGCGTTGCAGCCACCGTGGAGCTGAGGCGAGAGGGAACAAACTGGATATTAGCCCAATCCATGTAGGCTGGCGTGTTTACACCATCCAACCCCCCGCACTGCCACCACCCTCAATACACACATGCGCACTCACACAATTCTTCACTTTGGTCAGCGGCTGACTGGAGAAATGGAACCACACCAGGGCGCTATTAAACATTATCATGCATTTGTGCAAATCCAAATTTACATGTGTTGATACACTTGCAGCACTCAGGGTGACAAAATACAGATTGTATTATTAAAAGGAATTGCTGCACTTTCTGCCTTGTGACTTTTGAACATGTCCCTGCAGCCTTGTTAGCCAGGCCAGTAGAGTAAAGCCACACAGCTCAAAGTCCCTGTGTGTTGGCGCTTAGCTCAGGATTAAAGTGTGTAAATTTCAGCTTCTTGGGGCAGAGCTATTGTTGCCTGCTCACTTTGTTCTCTCCCTTGGTGAACATTTTTTTTTCCAAAGGGTCTTATTTTTTCTGTGTCTCCCATATAATGCTGCCCAGTGATTTTAAAGGAAAAAAAAAAAATCTTTTTTATGTAACAAATGGCAAGTTACCAGACACACAGTAACCAGTCAGCTGCAATAGGATTTGACCTATGCCAATAAGTAGGTGTAGATATTGACGGTCTATGCTTGTTTATGTTCATGTTTACAGTGTGTGTACGTGCAAGGGCGCATAATGAAATCTATAGTTCTACTTGGATATGCATAGGCTACCCCAAATGCAAAAGCAGGTTTGACTCCAGTGTGTGGAGACAACAGTATGAGGCAGGTCTAAAGTGAAATTTATGTTCTGATCTGAAAAAGGAATTTCATCAGGACTAAAACTAATTCTATACATTAATTATGTTGTAAATAAAACAGATGACAACACCAGTCATAGCTCTCGCCTTGCCGACCACACATTTGTAGCCATATTTGTTCATTAATATGTATCGGTTAACTTGATTCAAATGCCAACATGATTTGAACTAGGATTACGTTTTTTTTTTTGTGATCTAAGTCGGTGAACTGACCCTTGAATTCAACCCCCTCTTCTGCGTTTAGCTAGTTTTCAACTTTAGTGAGATCCAGTCGTAAATATGAACGATGACATTTGACTCTTAAGCATCTCCAGAAACGTACTTCCTGTTTTTCCAAAACCTTTTTTTGAATGTTTTGGCATGTGTTGATTTACCTTTGCCAAAACAGCAGTTTAGCAGTGTGCTCACCATGACCCCGTTCTGTAACTTGTCAAAAACAAGTGTACCTCTGGCAGTTTAACGGACCACACTGCTACCAGAGAAATTCACATGAACTAGGAAATGTTTAGTAGAATTGCCCCAGGTACCATGTGTACCGATGACACACTTTGTACCACAAATCCCAGACAGCCTCTGAGAAAGAAAAGGAAGACGTGCCGCCACCCATCTGATCTGATAGTGCTATCTGTAAGCTTCATACACATACTAATGGAGGTTGGCATTGGCAATTTCCGGTTGAGACCCTTTGTTGTTGTCATGAGTAATTAACAATGGCCTACAAAGATGTTGGTGTGAATATTTAATAGTGACAAAGCGGGGGAGTGAGTAGACAGTGTTAAAACTACGATTCATGTATAATTCATAGTCGCTGACAGTGATTGGACTTTCTCCCTTCTTTCTTTTTCCCTCAACCCCCCGCCCCTTTTCTCCCTCTCCCTTCCATATCCCAGGGTACACTGGGCTCTCCTTGTATAGAGGAGAATCCAATGTGGAGTGGCACTTCATATCTTGTTAGACGATTTATTCATGGTAATGAAGGGTTTTAATGTACTGTACAGCACAGAGCTCCAGCTTTGGTTGTAACATACTGAGCAATGATCTGTGGGATGGATTATTTGAGCACTGGCTTTAATTTAGATTCAATTACAGGGCTTGTGTTATGGGATGGGATGTGACCTCTAATGTCTGCATGCTGTCTCTTTCTGAGCCTTTACAGCCACGCACGAGAGTGCAACACTGGTTCAAGCTTTACAACTGTTAGACTGTAAATCAAGGCTAGACGGTCTACTTTTCCTCTCCAGAATTTCCCAGGTATACATGCCCTTCCCATACAACTCTCTGTCTCTCTCTTTTCAACCCCTCCTTTTTCCATTACTTGGTCTGACTTGCTGTTTGCTGTGGCTCTCTTATCTCCTTGCCCTCACCATCTCAGTCTCTCTCAGTCCAGGCTTGCCAATACGGTCCCTCATTTGTACAACTCGTCACCTCTCCAACACACTACTCCCCGCAGGTTTTTTTGAGAACACTCACTGATGCAATCACACACGTGCACATGGAAGCACACACATAGTATATACCCACACACCTTTTAGATGATGTCTCTTACCCATTCATCCTCCCACTCTTGCTCTAGAGAATAACACATTTCTTCTGTAAAGCAGCCCATCACCGGGCAGCATCACCACAGATCCAGAGGCCAGGTTGTACACGATTGGTTTCCACCAGGCTGCTCACACATACCATACAGCATATGCAGCATGTGGAGCAAGATGGATGGAGTGATTATAAAATAACACACGGTTTGACAATTATTAGTTGCTTTTTAGTTCAGATGTTTTTCTCATTTCCTAGCAGCGTTGGACTTAGGTCTTTTTATTATCTTTTTTTTTTTTACAACTGAAATTGATTGCCCTGTTACTCAGCATCTTTCTTACACTCTCACACATATTCCCTTTCTCTCTCCTTCTCTTTTTTTCTCGTCCCCAGCCAGTTGGAGGGAGTAAATAACTATTGATTTCAGCCAACTGAAGCTTGCTAGCTAAGATGCTGTTGTGCTAACTGCTCCCTTTGTCTCTTGTCCCTGTTGTTGGTGTGTAGCATTCACTTGGTTTCTGCATGTTAGACCTTACAGGAAGTTCAGTTTGAGTTTGTTTGGAAAAAATGATAATGGTGGTAGTTGTAGCATGTTCATACACCTCTCTCATACTTCCTAGTGCATCATCTCCCTGTGCACAGGACAATGACAAAAAATAACTAGCGTTTTGGACCTTTTTTTTTTTTTCTGTGGCCATTTCCAAAGTAAGCTAGCTAAAGTTACTTCAAAAATGTTGCCCTTGCCTCCACTTAGGACAAGTTTATTTAACATCCAAAAATGTAAGTTTACTTAACAGCTCTCCATCTGAAAACAATGGTCATGCAATTTAGCGCAGACAGGGAAAATACTTTTTCCAAAGCAACAACCTGGTTCTGATCTTTTCCAGAGATCTTGACCTGAAACTGACATCTCCTTAGAGAGGAAAGAAAAGAAAGAATGCCGCGCTTTGGTTTCACTCGCATCCAGTAAGATGATTCCTTATTACGACAACATGCAGATGTCTGTGCATACGCTTTACGGTGAGTGTGCTGATGTGCTTAATGTGCTCATTAAATCAGTGACAGCGACACATGTGTTTCTGCTCATTCTGCCCACATGAGGCAGAGTAGTAATTCAATCTGCAGCCTCTCTGGTTAGCCACATGTGCTAATGTCTGCACCAGACCCTGATGCAGCCTGACACGGCCACACTGGAGATACAATCTGTATGGAAGCTGTGGTTGCCAGAATTGCTTTGTGAGATTGTGAGGTATTGGACTCTGTGTGTCTGTGTGTGTGTGTGTGCGCGTGTGTGTGGTGGGAGTTTATAGGAGGTTAGGAAAAAGGACACGTTTGGCCTCCGTAGGACACTGGGAACATTTTGGCGGCCAGAGAGATATCGGCTTTATTATTAGATGTTTTCATTTTAATCAGGCGGTTCAATACGGTAAGAGAGCTAAAATAACATTCATTAATAGAGACACACGCTGTCCACCAGAATCTCGATGTCCTACAGCAGGGACGAAAAATCAAAACAATACGGAGGAAAACTTTTTCTTTTATTTCTCCAGTCAAAACAAATTAACCTAGGGCTCGCAAATGCAAATGGCTGATGTGTTTATGCCCAGCTTGAAAGGGTGAGTCATCCTTGTTATGGTGTCATCCCTGTCACCTTTGCTTTGGCGCAGGCACAAGACAAATCTGTGTGTGCGTGACCTGGCACTGGCCTCAGTGACACACCAGTGATTGACACAAGGAGACAATGGGATCAGCGGGTCATTTGCATGCTCCTGTGCATCATTAGTAATGTAGTTGTATCATTAGAAATGTAGTTGTATCATTAGAAATGTAGTTGTATCATTAGAAATTGTGTCACAATTGAGTCGCACATCCACTCTTCCGACAAAGGAGTTATAGCTGTGGCTCAACATTTCAAAAACACTATCCCTCCCTCTCCCTCCTGTTCTTTTTTCCTTCCCACCCTCTGCTCAGCAGATTCACCATCACACTGTAAACCAGACTGTTGGAGCTAGGAATAAATGGAAGTGACACCCCATGTATCCTTCTTTCTGACCTCAGGCCAAATTCCCTATAGAGCAGCTCCACTGCTCTGTTGCCTGTCGCAGCAGGGAAACGACTGTAGATGAAAGCTTTCTAAATCCTCTCCGTTGTTTAAAAGACCACAACAAAGTCAGCAAATGCTAATCCAAGTTTTATGTCATTATTGTGATTCAAATTCTGAGATGACTAGAATGTAAAGGAACAACATTTTGACTTCAACAACAAGAGTTTTCCTAGTCGGAGAGTAATTTTTCCGATTATTGGACACCACATGAATGCAGCACAAATGCCCTATCTCGCAATTTTAATGAAAGTGAAACTCAAATTTCACACAAATCAGGTCAGAGGTTTATCTGTAATCCTGCTAACAGACAACGAGACATACAAACTAAACCGATAACATTCCCTGCTTGACGGAGGTAATAAATAATAATAATAATGAGACTATAGAATGTTTGAAGTACAAATATTAATCTGAAAAATAATCAAATATGACCATTGTCTAAAGTAAATGCCAATTCCTGTATTTTTCTTTAAAAAAATTTACGTTAAATGACAAATTTAGTTTTCTTGAAGAATGATTATATGATTTCATTGTGTGGGTTCATTTCATCACAGTCAAAAAGAGAGAAGAAGTCTTCATAAAGGCATGACGATGTGTAAAAACAAGCATGTACATTGGTCGTATTTTCTTTTTTCCGTGAATGAGTGTCTGGTTTTACTCGCCTGCTTGTAATTGCGACGCTCGTGCATCTGCCCACATGGAGTTTGAGAGATAGAGGGTTGAGGATGGATTGCTGCTGAGTGCGTACGAGCAAATCTGCAGGGTTCAGCTGCCTAGCGTATGGCTTAGTGATGCTCTCCGCCTGGCCGCCACTGAACTTCCAGTACACAAACACCAGCATATTTCACAAACACGCGTTGGCTGGTGTGCTTAGTCTCAGCGCCACCTCAGATCAACAATATTAATGTACTCCAAATATTAGTTTTCTCCCTCATTACGAAGCTGGGTGCTCTACGCCTGAACCCACAGCAGTCCTCGAGGACGGAGACAGCAGGAAGTGTGTGTGTGTGTGTGTGTGTGCGAGTTTCAAGCCAATTATACTGTAATGCCTCTGGTTTCCTTAGCTTGAAGAGAATATTTTGCGCCTGTGTGTTTGTTCTTATTTGTTCTTATAGACACAAGTAACTGTATATTGCTGCTGACAAATTCATATCACTGTACTGAATTGTGCTGCACTTGTTTGTGCAGGAGAATATGAATGTATTTAGACAAGAGCCATGACAGTCTCACTAAAGAGTTGCTTCTCGCTAAGCCTAAGTGGGAAAATAGTAAATAGAGAATGAGAGGAGAACTGTGCATCGTGAAATCCCCATCTGCTGTAAAGTGGGGCGCTGACACTTTCAATCTGTTCGGCTTCACGTTCGTCCCTCCCTCTCAGCTCTCTCCCCCCCTCTCCATTATTTCTCTCATCCTTGATCTTCCTTCTGTGTCTGCTTTTGTTTCTCGTGGGCAAAACCTCCTTGGTCTGATTTATACAGGGATCACAGATCTATCTCGTTGACAAGGCCTTGGCTTGGGTCCTACAGTGTAGGTACTAGCTGTTGAAAGCGAAAAAAAAAGAAAGAAAAGCATTTAATACATTCTATGCTTTTCATCGTCCCAGCCTGCATAATCCGTCCCTGGTGACAGTCACCTAACATGGCAAGTAAACATTGGCTTTTTGACCATGCCTTCTTCCCATTGTAATTACATTGTGTATTTTCTGCTCTTTAAATGTTTTTTGTCTTTTTTTTCCTTTTGTGCCACTTCCCATGGTTAGAAGCACTGGGAAAGCTGTGGCTACAAACCACTTGAAGTATTCTCATGAAACGTTGAGTATTGAGACATGGCTTGTAAATGCTTCAACTGTGGGAACACCACCCGTTAAAGAAAATTTGTCATTCAATAGTTTGTTTCTGTTTATTAAGAGATGCAATATTTCTCAGGACTTAGTTGAAACATTTTTTTAAATGATCACATTCTTTTGAAATGTTGTCATGCGCTTTCATTACCTTTTTTTTGTAATATTGTGACTGCATATCAAGATGACGCACGCACGCACGCACGCACACACGCACGCACACACACACACACACACGATGCTGGTTAGTCAAGTGCTTTCTATGAATCCGGAGTGAGGGATGAGGTTGTTGGATAGTAAGAATGAGAAACTGAGGGACTGCACGTGAAAGAGGGGATGAATCTACCCACGCTCACATCCACAACGGACAGATAAATTTTGCTGGTGCATATGCACAATGTTTGCTTATTGTAATTCAAGCCTGTGTTCATTTGTGCAAGTATGAATGGTTTTGAATATTTTGCATTATTTTACGCACCAGATGAAACCCAAAGAGTAGGAGCGATGGCTTCATCCTCTTTGTGAGGTGGAGGGCTCGTCTTAAAGTGGTGGAGTGAGCAGGTCCATGCTTCGCTGGCTTCATACCTTTCATACCTCTGACTTAAGGTGTACTGCAAATGAGAGATGAAAGCTTAAGGCATGATCAAGGGGGGTCTCGGAAACACCAAAATGTATGGGCTTCGACACTCTGCAGCACTGCTGTGTTTCTCTGGTGCATGGTTTAAGCGTGCACACACACACAAACACACACACGCTCACAACTTTCTCCTAACACAAACGCATTTTCCTGTGTTGGACATCCTGAGGGAGAGCCAATTCCCCTGAAGACTGTGGCAACAAATGAGGTTGATATGGCGGTGAAATGGGAGGGGATGGAGGAAAAAAGCTTAGGGAGCAAATAAGAGACACTAATGGAGTATGAAGGGCTGAGCATGGCCGCATGGTTCCTGCCAAGCACCAGCAGCCCCACCTCCCCCTCCCCGAGCTCCACCTGCCCCAGGGACACAGAGAGGGAGGTGGGTCACTCCAGAGAGAAAGGACTGCAAAGCTCATGCTGTATTTAAAAAGAGCAAAAACTATTTTAGCAATTACTCTTCATCTTTTGAACACTTTATGATCGTAACACTGCAGTTTTCATCCAATCAGAGCATTTAAAGTGTATTCCTCTCTCTTCTCAGCTCCTCACCCCTTTTGTACCTGGCACTTTGTAGAGCTACATAAAATGGCATTGCAAAAATGTCAAAGCTATTAACTGTATCACTCGCCCAGGCTGCTCTGCACTGTGCTCTTCCTGTCTCCGTAAGTGCCCACACACTTGTGCATGCACTCAAGTCCACCCATGTGTGTGGCAGTGCCACCTTGTCTTTCAAGCACAATTGTTTTGCGAAGACTCCAGCCTTCATCCTGCATACCCCTTTCTTTAACCACTTCTACTTTTATTAATGTATGCTCATCTCCTAAACAGGAAGTGAGCTTATTTAGCTGACCGCACATCCTCTGTAGCTGCTTTATATATGCATTCATTGAATCATTCAGAAATGAATCAGGTCCACCAACATTAGGGAGCTTTCCATAGGAGGCTTGAGCAAGAAAGTGTGTGTGTGTGTGTGTGTGTGTGTGTGTGTGTGTTAATACCTGTCAGTTCATGTTCTTAATATGCATCAGTGAATCCACATCTGTTGTCATGGCTTTGTTGTGACATGGCCTGGACATGTCACAGTGTGATCCTCGCCTGTCACTGGTCTGTCAGCTGTAGGTTACTGGCGTGATCTTGACGTGTCCCTTTTTTGACCCCTGACCCCATTTGATATCCAGTTTTCAGTCAGTCTGTATATTACACAGCACATTATGGACTTCAACTATGAAAATCTAAACACTCGATGCTTTATTAAAATGAAATAGATGCATTCATGTGGGGTTAAAGGTGGATACGAAACATAAATTGCAATTATCAAAACCCTAATATATACATATGTTGTATCGTTTACACCAGCAGCCATTCCATGTTTGCATTTTTGTGGAAGTGTATATGTTGTGCATTCCAAGCCTCTCAGTGATGGTGGTTTGGAGCTTTAAGAAATAAAAAAAAAAAGCCTGCAGCTTCTGCTTGGCTCCATTCCAGACAGCGGGACAAATAAATCTCTAATGGGGACAAACATCCCAATGAGGATATGGTACTAACATCAAACAGCCCACCACACTTGGAATTGAATCCAGGTTTTCCTAAACGGGTCGACATAGCTGATGGCAGAAGTAACACAATTGATTTACTTACTGTGCTGACTGATGGGTAATCAACTAACTGTAACCAAACTTCTTCTTCTTTTTCAAAGATTACAAATATCTTGGTATCATAGTAACATTTCAGGTTATTAAAGTCAGATTTCTGATATATTTCTGACACATGATCAGTGCAGCGTGTCCACATTAAAGGGACATAATACAAATGTTGCTTCAAAAGTTGATCCTTGGCCCAGGACCAAACTCTGAGCAGTTTTGTAGAAATCGCTTGGGCAAGCAGAAAATGCCACCGGTCAGATGCTACCCCCACTGCCGTGTGTGTGTGTGTGTGTGTGTGTGTGTGTGTGTGTATGTGTGTGTGTGCAAATGGGCTAGTAGTAAAAGGTGGAACAATTGTTTCCCTTGCAGTTTCTGTGCTAACTTGTAATAAGTGCTCTGTGGCCTGTTTTCCTTATCCCCCTCATTAAAATGTCCTTAATCTGCATTCTCTCCTTCTTTGCTTCTCACCCTCTCTCTTTCTTTTCTGTGTATATGCGTATCTGTATATGTGTGTGCGTGTGTGTGTGTGCGTGCCTGCCTGTGTACACCAGTTTAGGACTAGGCCCAGGGAGAGATAATGAAATAATAACTCTTATCAAACCACTGCAGACTGAGTGGAGCTCTCTTTTGCTCTTCCTCACTTCTCTGCCTGCTTGTCTTTGCTGCTCCTCTCTGCCTCAGCACTCGTCTCTCAGGCTGATTCCCTGGCTGATTCTTTCTGCCACTCGGATGCTGCTGCTGAAGCATACAGTGCTAATCCAGCTGTGGTGTACCGGTGATCACAGCTGATTCTCATCCTGCTCCTTAGTTGTGCTGTGGGGACTCTATGAGCATCTGCATATGTACATACAGTATATAGAGAGGCAGTTAGAGTTATATTGAAACTTTTATTTTATGATTTTAATGCCATGATGAGGGGATTGTGGAAGATGAAAGTCTTCGAAAAACAGTGGCCTCCGCCTCATTATGGATCTAGAGCTGCTCCTCATCCTAGAGATAAATTATTCATAACGTGGCCCAAATGAATCATATTCCTCTTTAACCCCCGATGCATCCCTTTATCTCTCCGTCCCACCGACCTGCCAACCTGCCTTACCCACTGTGGTGAGGGTGTCGGGAAGTTGACTGCGGTGAGTTTCCTGTGGCAGAACCGTAAATAAAGGACAGTTTGGTGTCAGCCCACTAATGAACAGTGAGTGTTTTATTACCAACGCTTTAATAGGCTTCTTCTGGTTGCTGCACATCTCATTTGTGCTTCAACACTGGTTTGAATGTTGGCTGTTGCAATCAAGATCTCACACACACACGCGCACACACACACACACAGACACACACACACAACCACACACACACACACACACACACACTTTTGCTTTAGTGTTTTTTTCTCTCTGACTTACAATAAAGGTCATATCAGAACAGTTTTATATGAGTTAACTTTTTTGCACATCCTTTACCTCCCTCCACCCTCCGCCCCCCCCCACCATCTTTCCGTCTCTGTCTCTTCCTCTTTCCTTTTTTTTCCCCCCATTTTTCTACGCTCTATTGTCTTTCACCTCGCTCATTCCCTGCCCATTTCCCACCTCCCTCTATCTCTGTCTGTCTGCAGTGGCCTAACCATTTAAAAAGAACATTAAAAAGAGATGGTAGGGATAAGGTGAGAGAGGTTGGAGAAAGGGAGAGAGAGAGAGATGAAGGAGTGAAGGTGAAGGAGAGGGAAGGCTGAGGTGTGAGGCAGAGAGCAGAGGAAGCCTAAGTGATGCTGACAGGGACACATTTGCTCCAGAGCTGTGGAATTGTGTTGTGTGAAATTGAAACGGCAGAGCATCAGGAGCAGTTATTTGCAATAAATTTCAACTGCTTCAACACTTTGAAGGCAACCCCCTACCACTGCCCCCCCCCCCCCATTCCTTTCTCCGTCTTATTTTTCAGTTACTTCTAGCTATATTCTCTCTATCTCTTTTTCCTTTGTTGGTCTTTGTGTCTTCATCCCTCTCAATCTTTCTTTCTTGCTTTTCTCATCTCCTTTCTTTTCTATCATCCTTCTTCAACTGTCTTTGCACTGCTGGTATCCCTTAGTCCAGCTGAGCGTTGTGTCCAAGCTTGACCGTTGACGCCCGGTCTTGGCTTCTCCCCAACAGGCCCCCCACTCATCCTCATCTCCCCCCTTAGCGTCACACTAAGCAGCAGTGACAGTCAAAGAGCAAAATTAATTTGTTTAATTTCATACCTTTTCATTTAGCCACCCACTCAGTCAAGGCGCACGGGGTGTCAAATCATCCAATACACTTTGCACGCACGCTATTTTTTGGAGGCTGCGGTTCGGAGAGGGGGTTGGGAGGATTCCAACCGGAGGAGGAGGAGGTGGACGGAGAAACATTAGCGCCTTTCATAGAGTGCGGTTAATGCATTTATATCAGGATGTAATGGAGCGTTTCTAATAATAAAAGGCAATTTCCAAAATCGCCAGCTGACTCTACAAGTCCATTTGAGCTCTAGAGGCCCTGTGATAACATTGACATACCTGTCGCACAGGAAATGGGACGTTTTGCACAGTGACTTCGTCTTGAGCCTGTCAGGTTTTTAAAGAGCTCACTGATGCTGTGATTAAAATATGAATTATACTGAACTTGTCTAATGGTGTGTCACTTCATCCAAATATCCACGTACACACACACTCTAAGACTTACGCTTAGACCCACATGTAACTAAAAACAAAAAAGAAGAAACCGATGTGTGATTCCAATCAATCCTCTGCACTAAGAACGGCTTTAACGCCACTCCAGAGAGCCATTCTGAAAGCAATATCCAATCTACCTGGTAAATTTATGTACGACTTCCAGCAGCAGACAATACAGCTACAGTTGCCCATTGGGCATAATGACACATTTGAATAAGATGTAATAAATGAGATCTATATTTACTCGGGGGACTTCGTCTCACTTGGCCGTGGCAAAGGGATGGTTTTCACCATGACACACTTTCCTGCTCGGGGCCTCAGTGCCGAGGCATGTCGCTGGAGTGAGCATTTCACGCAATGCTTCCTCCTGATTCAAGTGCCTGACTGTCTCTGGGCGTGTTTGACTAGCAGGGAAATAGGGGGTTGTGGGGATAGTTTACCTACAGTAAAGAATCATCCTAAGAGTAATTCATTCACCCTGGGAGTGTTCTGCAACAATTAAGGTTTGCGTTACAGCCTAAAAACAATACAACAAAAATATTAGGATGTCATGTGCAAGACAGTTTAACACGAATAATACAGTAAACGACCAGCACCGCCTGCAAGGCTGTCATAGTTATGCATATCCAAAAAATACTGGTTATATATGGGTTATCCCATACAGCTATGTCAGTAAATCAATTTTCGCGATGTAGACATTTTACACGTCGTGCAAAAAAACTAAAATGTATTTAATGGAATAATTTAAATATCCCTCTTTGGCTTTGGACACTCTGATAACATTCAGGCAGTTTGTGATATTATGTTGGTGTTTGAAAATGCTGTAGTGTTCTCTTACATCCATCATATGTATCCTAGTTTGAGTTAGTTGCCATTTGCAAATGCTGAAAGGAGGTTCTTGCAACTTTATCGGATATGTAGACATTTAAAGTTGGAGGTGTGTGTGTGTGTGTGTGTGTGTGTGTGTGTGTGTGTGTGTGTGTGTGTGTGAACTTAATTACACCATGTTGCTAGCCCTGGGAACTCTCCATTGACTCTGTGACTCATTCAGACTCCTAAGGGGAATGTTAACATGCAATATAAACTACAATCCTTTCCTTTAATTATACCAGACCACAGAATCACTTGTATCAGCGGGCATTAAAGTTGTGTTAATCCACGCTTCTGTTTTTGTATTAATATTGATGTGTTCATAAAAAGGTCGTGTTTTGATTAGTAAGACCTCCAGGCCTTTGATAGAGGGCTGTAGGGATTTCTGAAAAATGCATGAAACATAAAAGTAATATGAAGACTTTATTAACTCTTAAGTGTCCCAGTGCCAAACACACTTGTGGTTACACAGTGCTAATGAAAAACCATCACCTCCCTGTGGAATACATGTTTTTTATTTGACGAGCTTTTGTTATTGTTTCCTGCATTCGCCGTTCACTTATTACAGCACTTGTGGTGCGACGCCACATACGTGCCCTGTGACACCTGAATGCAACCACGGAATTTGTTATTATTGAAGTTTTTTTTGTTTTTTTTAAATAAACGTGAAGTATACTGAGACAAAAATGCTAATTGACCTCGAAGCATGCTCCCTGGAGTTTTGTTACTTTGTCCTGAAAGACGCAGGGGAGGAGGCAGAGGAAGCACATCACTGACAGACTAGCCCTAGCAGAGCTCTAAAAGCACTGCACTCGCTCAATGCAGGGAGCTAATATGTTTGACCTCTCTTTCCCAGAGGAGGTGCTTTGCTGCGCTTGCAGATGAATGAATCAGCATGTTTATAAGAGCTCCTCATCAGTCACACTATTTTTCTTCCTTCTGTTCTTTTTAATCTTTGCTTTCTGTCTTCATGGTGTCCTGACACGGTGATACTAAGCAGTCATTAGCTGAACTCAATATATTGTCGGGGGATTTAAATTGAAGTGATATCATGCTTTTGATATCATGCTAAAATAAGAAATGGAGGCATAGTCTGCACTTGGCAATGGTTAAATAATAAGCTGTAAAAGTCCTTATACTGTTCTCAGATCACTGTTCAGTCAACCATCTGGCCTTTCAGATTTCTTTCAGCTCTTAACCTCCTCTAAAGGCAGATATGAACTGTTCTTTTGTCTCTATTGCACCAGGCACTTTAGGCAGCCGTTTTAATATTTCTCCCATATGGATTTTTTCCTAAAATATTCACAAAGGCCCAGTTTAATCTTAGCATCTGCTCACATGGTGACAATAAGAGTTCCTGAAATATTAACTCTTCAGGCTCTCGCACTACGCTGCCCCCTGATCTCTCTCTCTCTCTCTCTCTCTCTATTCTTTTTCCAAGACACGATCCATCGCTATTGTCATCCTCTGTTTGTCTAATTTTCATACATATTACAAACATATTCACTGCTGTTATCCGTTTCCTCCCTTCGCTCTACAGTTGCTCTTTTCTCTCTACAGGGAATGGCTTTATGACACACCTGATGGCATCTGCAATTTCGTGTGTGTGTGTGTGTGTGTGTCTGTGCGTGTGTGTGTGTGTGTGTGTGTGTGTGTGTGTGTGTGTTTGGGATGGTATGCGGTTAAAAATGAAAAAGATGTCACTTTACAATAAGGAGGTCCTGGGGTCACATCCCTGTGCTGGTCTTTCTGTGCGAGGCTTTCAAGCTTTCTCCACGGTTTCTTCCTTTTTACACTGCAATCTCCCCATGGTGTTTCCTTGCCTTTCACACAGTGCATGTGTGCACAGATGTAGGCTTCTGAATTGCTCGCTACAGCTAGACCAATAAATGGTCTGGGCCAATATATCATCCGATATTAGGTTGTTGCAGAGACATCAGCATCGGTGTATATTACAGCTAATAAAAGCAGGAAAACAAGAATAACAAGAAATTGCATTACATGTGAAGTCATTCAGAAATAGTGTCTACATCACAGAAGTTGACCACCGAAGAGGACCAACAAGTTTGTATTTGAGCTGTAAAATGTTCCACTCAGTAGATAAAAAGAAGCTGTAGTACTGTATGAAACTATGTTGGTATTTCGTCCTTGTGCGTCTCCTTAGAAACTTTATATGAACAGAGTCTGGAAAAACCCAGACCTGTTTTTTTTTTGAAGCCTGCAGACAAGGTCAGTAGTGAAATGGCCAGCTCATGTGTCTGAGATGAAAGGGACACAGGTGTGTTTGTGCAAGCAGAATTCTCTCAGAATTGCCCCTTCATCATCATTCTCTGTCTGTTCGTCTTTTTACGAAGTGCACATAAATTTAAAAAAAAAAAAACCACAGACACGCTGGCCAGGCTGTGCCCTGAGCCTTGTGCAATCCAGAGGTTTTGACTTCTTTGTCCTCCCTCCTGTCACCGGAGCAGTGAGCGATGAGGGTCACTGCTCGGGTTAAATGACGAGGCTCAAAACCCGTCTTCCAAACAGCTACTCACCCGGTAACCGTTGCCACAGCTTGTTGAATTCACCCCTCTCACACACACTCATGTGTATATTCACGCACAATGATGAAAATATTGAAAACAGTATCCCACACTCGATCACAGATGGATAGAGGGAGATAGATATGTGCGTTCACATACACACTCAGACAGAAACACACATTCAGGCCAGGTAAGTGAGCCTATCCCCCTACGGCAGTGGCTGAGAGGCTGCTCAGCGATCAGTGAAATGGAGTGTTGCTCAGCTCAGTCTGAGCTTTATTCTCTGCTCTCTCTCCCACTGAGACAGAGCCACGCATACCACCAACACCACAAAGATCCTCTTCCTCATGGGCGAGAAAGTCCAGTTGATTCAGATAACTCTGTAGTAACTTTTGGGACCATAGCAATTTGCGTCGTTGTTTTGGCTTGCATTCAGCATCAGCAGACATGCAGTAAGTGAGTGTACACGTTGGTGTCGCCCAGTGAAAATCTTTTTATCTTCACATTTGTGATGGCAATGTTTTTAGCCACGATAGCGACGTCGGCCTAGGGGTTGCTATGTTGGTCTGTTTGTCTCTCTGTCAGGGGGTCGATCCACCACTTAAGTCCAAAATGAAATATTGGATGGTTTTGCGGCAAAATCTGTTGCAGACATTCATTTTTCCTCGAGATGAATTGTAATAATTTTAGTGATCATTTAAGTACTTCCTCTAGTGCCATCATCATGTGCTTGCAAGTGCTTTTGGTTTATCACCCTCATTGGCATTGTGTTTACAGCTAATTAGCCAAATGGTAGCATGCCAAAGTGAGGTGATGAATTTAAATATTACACCAGCAAAACTCTATGTTGTTATTGTGATTATGTTAGCGTGCTGATGTGGGCATCAGGCTGAGATTACAGCCTCATAGATCCTCTAGTGTGGCTGTAGACCTTTAGTCTTGTTGGATAAAGTTGAACGATTGCATGCTTCTCTGTGAGTTGAGAAATTATCCGACCTCACTTCCTTTTAAGAGGCGCTAAAAAATGTCATAAGGCAGGGCCTTAACATCTGGAGCGTAAAAGGTTTCCACCTGTCAACAGTGCCTGCCTGCCTGCATGTGTTTTTATCCTTTTTAAGTGTGTGGGTGTGGGTGGGTGTGTATGTGTGTGTGTGGATGGGTGGGTGTGTGTG
>CALSBV010012228.1:2475152-2488626 GCA_943590825.1 Bovichtus diacanthus | reverse complement strand
GTGTCTGTGTGTCTGTGTGTGTGTGTCTGTGCGTGTCTGTGTGTGTGTGTTGTGTTAGCAGATGTGAGAGTGGAAAGGATGAGAGTGACTCTATGTGCTTTTTTTTTGGGAACCTTGTGATATTTTACTCATGGGAGGCAAAAAGACAATGTAACAGTGAAGCGAGAAGCGAGAGGGAAGCGAAGACGAGAGAGCATGGAAAAGCAAGAGAGCCAAGAGAGTTGAGTGTGAATTTCCTTAAAGTGCTCCATTTGGTGAGTCATTATTTTCACTAAAGCCGCAAAGAGCATTTTGTTCCCCAAAGGAGTCGCTCCTACCCACTCCATCCTGCCCGTTCTCCGCCATTCCTTTCTCTCAGAATGCCAGCTAGTGTCTATCATTTGTTTGCTTTTCAGATGACTTTTCTGCACTTGGAGCTCAGGGAATGTCTATGATCTTTTAAGATTTACCTCAAACCTTTCAGTGTATCCCTCATAAATAATACATAAGCACCAAATTAACTTTCCATATGCACTACATTGTCTGCTGCCCCTTTTTTCTTGTATTCATTCTTCTCGGCGAAGACTGCTGATCCAAGCTGATAGATAATGTCCGTGAATTCATAGAGCTGTATTGCTTTCTCATGCATATCTGTCGTGGCGGTGATTGTGTCTCCTCTGTGGGATCTGGCTGCAGCCATACAATCAGCTCAGTGTGATAAATAGGAACACAGAGAGAACAAACATTGCTGTCACTACAAATAAACATCTGTGGGGGCGCCTTAAGGCCAGCAGAGGCTTTCTCTTTCACATAAACACACTCGATAACACATATCCAGAGACGAGCACATTGACACACAATTCGCCTCCTCCCACTGATTCAGTTGTTCAGAAGGTTACTATCCTCTCCTGCGTATTATTTCGATCTGCAGAAACAAACGCCTTCGCTCCCTCTGGATATTGAGATAAGCAGATTGGTTTGTCTTTCGGAGAAGACGAAAGGAGCGCAGTCCACACACAGGTTTATAAAATGGCTCCACCGCCGTGGTAGAGAAGAGACCAAGCTCACAGGAGCCTCCAAAACGTACCTCTAATGCCAGAAAATGTCACTTCCCATATCTATACAAAGAAATGCAAATACCTACCCAGGTACTTAATCCAGAGTTTTGCATCTGTGTCTCCTGCTGGCATGTGACTCCGCATGTCACTGCTTCACTGGCTGAATATGTTTTAATTGTTTACTGGAGTTCTTTATTCATACTCAAAATCCCAGCACTGTTACCTCCATTTTTTCATTTAGGAACAAGACCTCAATTTCTCTTCACTTTGGTTGTTTGATGGCAAACATTTCATTTCTGGTTTAACTTGGTGTCAGCTGCGTTTTGCTCTTCTGCCTCGCTCTCTCTGTCTCTCTTCATCTCTGAGAACAAGGCGAAGTTCAGCAGACTGCGTGGCTCCACCGAGCGCTTGAAATGCTAATCAGAATTGATCTGGATGGGGATATTAAAACACTGGGGTGATTGCTGTCACAGTGCTCAGTATGTGGCTGATTCAGAGCATCATAAATATTAATGGTGGTTCCCCATCAGAGATGGCATGTCACTGACAGTCCCATGATTACCCACTGAGTGTCGTGCACAGCAACCTGTGCAAGTGATTGGTTCAGACGCACACAAACACACAAAGCATTGGGCGAGTGAGAGGCCTAATTGAAAACATAAACAACGGTGGTGATGTGTGCAGTGACAGGGTTGATTAGGCTGCACTCTCTTACCTGGTTGAGCTTCATTAGGAGATCTAATGGAAGATGTCCAGTCTCTCATTGGCACAGCTGGAGCCACTAGAGACAGGTGTGTGTGTGCGTGTGTGTGTGTGTGTCTGTGTGTGTGTAGAGCAATATAGCGGATCATTCTCAATAACCATTAATAGAAAAATAAGGAATTGTATTTTTTCCCCATTTCCTTTTGAACAATAACTTGAAAACTGTGAACCTTCAGTGATCATTTTGTATATGGCGTTTATATAGAGGGGAAATGAACTATAAGTTGAATTACCCTAAGCTTTGGCCACTATGTTGTTTACATTTGAACTGTGGATTGTGTTCGTTGCTTTTGTTTACCTCGCCACAGTCGGCGTGAGCAACACGTCTCTCATTGGCTCTTGGACGTGTTATCTCTGTCAGTCTTTCTCACTTTTTTTTTTCAAATACACATGCTCGCACACTTGTCCTTATCAGCTTTAAGACACATGAGTTTTTCATCGACTCCAAGCCGGGGCAAGTAATGTCTTCTAAGATGACCCCTGGACACAAACGGGCTCCCTCCTCCCCCATCCGCCGTTTGAAGGGTGCCATCGGCTAAGCAAGGCACGTCTGTATTGATGCACATAGTTGGCAGTCTGCAGACAAGATCCACAGGACATCCAGGGCCATGGAGAAAATCAATGGTTCCCATCTCTGCTTGCTCCCGACTGCTTTGAGGGCAGGGGATGGATACTGTTTATTACTTCATTATTGGCTCTGTCCAAATTATTCATTGAGGTGCACCATCATAATCCACTGCCTCCTTAGGTCAGGTTTTTATTGTCCATAGTTCACGTTACCATTAACTGCAAACTGTTTACATCCTGGCAGTGTCTCTTGGCTTATTTTTGGCATCAAGGTCTTTTTCCGCGCATGATAGCGAAGCTCTAATGATGAACGTCTCACCTCCCTAAAGCGGGAATATAACATTTCGATTCTGTTGGTGATGGAGGAAAAACAACCGCCAGTGCCGACATTTTTGAGTTGATCCTCCATTTGGCATGCTGTTCAGTGGGATAACTTTTATGTGACCGAGCAGGTTGATCCGTCAGCACTTATATTCAGATGCGGAGAGGTGCAGTCATTTCGACAGAGAGTAATTCTATCAGTGATGCGGATAGTTTTAAACAAGCCTCCGTAGACATTGTCTGCATTCTCCCACCTGAAAATGCTGCGAGATGCTGAGACGTCACGTGCCACAGTAGAGAAAGGATGTATATGCCTGTCGGCCTCCCTGTCTTCCCCTCCAGCTGTCAGCCATGGCCCTCTCTAACGAGAACAGGCAAGGCTAATTGAATCCTAAACACTTTCTCCTTCTGCTTATCCCCGTCCTTCATTTCCACAACCACTGAATCTCCCACCTTCACTGCAGGGACGGGGTAGAACTCAGGCTTCTAAGACAGCACCACATTATGCTTTTCACTTTGTTATTATTCTAATGTTTTTTTTCGGTCTCTCCATTTAAACGTCTCTCTCTTTTGCCCCCCCTTCCGTACCTCTCTCCTCCTCTCATCACTTTTATCTCTAGTGGTTCCGTCTCTCCCATGGCCCAGGGCTTAATTGCTGTTATCCTATTACTGTTTTAATGGTCCGTTAGCACTGAATTTGGTTGATGAAAATGTATGCGAATAACCGTTAGTGCGTTTCTCTTTCAAAGCTAAGACCGGCATAAACAGATGTCAGCACAACTATGATTCAGAGCTGTTTGTCTTGCTTTTCTTCCTTTGTACATTTACAGAAAAGTGGGATTTAGCGGTCTGCTCCAAAGCTGTTGGGGTTGCGATCTCAATCTTGGCACAGCTTGCTGCAGTTTGTTGGGCCTAAAGGCCAAAGCGCTTACTGAAGTAAAATAATTTTCAATAACATAAAGTACTTTAATGAATAAAACAACAATGGTAATTGCATGCCAGCTCCCTCTCAGTGTGAGCAAAGTTGAAACTCTTTGTACTTCTTTTCAGCCTTTTTTCAAAACAGGGCTTTAACCCCTGCTTTAGCAGACAAATAAGAGCTGCTTGAAAGAAACCTCTATGAATATCAATCACACTTGGGAGTCGGAGTGAGTCAAATCCAGTTCCACAGGCTCTGCAATACAATGGTCAAGGTGGGCCCGATTTACAATTGATTAAAGTTCTATGCGGCAACGGTTTGATCATTTTTAGGAAAAACAATAAGAATGGAGAGACCTTTAACTCTCAGTAAATTTTCATCGGAAGAATGTCTTCATATTAGAGGACATGACGGCTTTCGTCCCTCCATCCTGAGGGTCAACTTTTAAGTAATGACAGATGAGCCAAGGCTCCACTCACTGTGTTCTGTGATGTTAATGGCCTCTGATGCTTTGATGGACAGAAGCATGTCCAGAGATAAATCATTCAGAGGTCATCGGTGACGCTGTCACTCTTGCGCTCTGACGACTGTCTGTCTGGTTCTTCTCCAATTCCCTGTGTCATTCTCTCGCTGTCTGTCCATTCCTTTTTTCTCTCTCTCTCTCGCTCTCTCTCCCCCTCTTGTTTTGGGTCTTTCTCCGTCTGGTCACCCCTCACCAACACTGCCCACTGTGCTTGGCGCTGTTAAGTCCGACTTTAACAGGCTATGATGTCAGATGTAATGGAGCCATTTCATTTTATTAAACACACACTGTCCACTGAGAAAACTATTGTTGTTTTGATATATAAGGATTAATAATTAACAAACAACGTTATGCTTGTTGCAAGCTGACACGCTAATGAGTACAAGCAGACAAATTGGCACATGCACACACATGCAACACATATACATACACAAGCACACACATTTCAATTTCCCGTGACAAACGCATCTTATAAAATAGATTTCCAGTAATTACTGCTGTCATCGCATATTCCCCCTTCTCTTTATTTTCTCCTGGCTGTTGTGGGTTTAAGTGGCTGTTCTGTGGAACAAGACAAGCAGTGCTCCATAATGAAGTGTTTAATATTTGATGCCATTGGATTTCACAGCTAATAAAAGCTGCGTGTGTGCCTCCATTAGCCCTCTGTCCAGGCTTGAGAATAGTGCTGCTTAGCTGCACAATGTAAATCACAATCTGTCCACTGCCAGCTAATGGGGCAACCCAAAAATCTGTCATGATAGAAAGTAACAACACACACACACTATGCTAGAGTTTTACAATTACAGATTATAAATTATTCACAGCAGTACTCAATGCTGTTTTGGTGCATGGCTGTTTGTGCCAGGGGAGATATTTTGTTGGATCTGTTGAAGTATATTTGAAAGGTATGAGACCTTTCCCAGTTACTTATGTGTGTGTGCGAGTATTTGCGTATTTAAGAGAAAGGCAGAACGTGTGAGAGAGAGAGAGAGAGGGGGCAACAAGAGAAAAGTGAAAATGCAGGGCGTGATCTCTTGCAGTATTGCTGCCAACTTTCAGCTGCCAATGCAACTTTCAGTAGAGAAGAGAAATATAACAATATCGAGGCATACCTACGTTTATAATTAAATTCAAGTGGATGCATACTTGTGTCTTTTTATTTTTTTTTATTTTAATGTAATCTGTTTTGTATTTCTTTTACATGTCTTTCCTCCACCTTGCTGACTTCTGGGAAAACAGGTAAGAACACAAATATATAAAACGATTAGTCTTATCTCCCATCCTCCTTGGCTGTCCCTTTCTTCTTCCTTCGCTCTTTCTGTCTCTTATGTCGTTAAGCTCCCTAAAGGAAATGGTGAAGTAAGTGCCAACAAATGTCAATGCTAACAACAGTGCAAAGTCATGACAGCCATTGATTTTAGACTCAAGAGAGAACTGGTTGAGGGAAATCGTACTTTAGGTGGTTACTTACATCAGCTGAGTCAAGCAGATTGCAAGGCTTTGTTGTGGCTTGTTTTGACAGGCTCCTTATCTCTGTGCATTGTTAGTTGCAATGAGGGATGGATGTAGTTTGTGAAAATACTCACACAAATTGTGTAAGCAGTAATTAATAGCTGCCTGAATACTGAAAATCCTTTCTTTATATCCCCGGATATTGTCAATAGTAACTCCTTGTGCATCCAAATGTGTGTCGTCCTACATACAGTAGGTGTGTGTGTGTGTGTGTGTGTGTGTGTGTGTGTATAGCAGCAAATGACAGAGGGGCTTCTCAGGAAATTGCAGCAGCAGCAGCCACGCTGTTATGATCTAGACTGTCTTTTATCGGCGGGAGCCATAAAGCCGTACCTAGCCTGAGCTTGCATTTGTTAACTATTTGGTATTCACCCATCGCATACCTCTCACTTTTATCTAGAGTGCCAACAGACCTTCTCCCTGCAAGAAGATCTTAGCACTAGCTTCATAGGAGTCACAGAGCAATTCACACACTCGGAGCTCTGACATGGATATAGCTGTGGAGCTATGACAACGATTTCGTAGGATTCTTTATTTAGGATGCTGAAATGTCAGGCTGTTGTTCTGATCAAAGCAAAACGCTTTAAATGGCCTCTAATCCCCTGTTTGTGTCTGCCAGCCTCCTCGGAGTTCACATCTTTCTCACCTTTTTCACCCCTGACGAGTTTCCACCCAAGTTGTCTCTGCAGTGCACTCTGGTCTTTATTTGATGGATTTTTTTCCATTACTGTAGGCCCACAGTAATGGTGTCATCATTTTCCTTTTTAGAGGTATTAAAAAGGTCTTAAAAGTCATTAAATTTGTACTTAATAAAATGTGCAGATACCCTGATTGCATGTCTCTGAATTCACATACAGCAGGAACATACTCTTTTTAATGAAGATCAAATCCTGAAACCAAAAGCACACAAAACAAATGGCGGCAGGAAGCTCATATTATGAGGTTTATATAACTGGCGCACCCATCCTCTTTGCTAGGGAAAGTGAAACCTCAGTTTGCTGTCTCTAGGACTGATGGACATTAATATCAGTTACAAATGTAATCCTGCTCACCAAGATGTATATTAGTGCAGGTATCCAACCGATCCAACACATACTTTTACAGCCTGATGAGCACAATCTGCATTTGAGGAGATACTGATCAGATATCCAGAGGGTTTAATTTGAAGATACTAGCCATAAAGACACATATTCCCTGCTCAGGAAGTGGCGCTCCCCCTCCAATTATATTTAGATTACAGAGTCGGAACTAGCTGGCGTTAGAGTTATTATTTAGGGAGGAGTAAAGGTTAAAAAGACTCCCCAGAGTAACCACATTCAGCATAGTCATTAGCTGGGGGACAAGGGGCATTAACAATGTACGTTTTTATTTTCAATTTTTTTCTTAGTCTTTTACATTCTCTCCATTTTTTGCTTGAGGCAACACAGCACTGTGAAAATCACTGCTGAAGAGTCAGTAATACAGTATTTTTAGCGACAATTTATGCCATTTTGGTGCTGAAAGTTAACTTTGCCCACCCCTTTTATTCGTAGAATGAATGATTGGTACATTATAAAGCCAAAACAAAATGCAGTTGCTATGCTTTAATTTGGTGTAAAACATAAAGGACGACTGCTGGTCTGCCTGTGACTGTGACTCGCCACGCACCAAACTTAAATATTAGTTATTACTGAAGTGCTACGTAAGTAAAACACGACAACTTAGCTAAGAGAAACTTGAGTGAGTTAGTGGTGGGAAAAGAAGAAGAATGTCAAAACTGAGGCAAAGAAATTCTGCAAAACATACGGAGTTCTGCTTAAACCGTCCGCCTGAAAAAAAACAATCAACCTGGTGAAAATTATGGAGGGCACGTGGGCAATTGCTAAAATCTCGAAAGAAATCAGAGAATTCTAAATAGAAACTTCGCTAGACTTTGAAAAGCTCAAAGAAGGGGAGAAAAAAAAACAACCATGCGAAGAGGATGGGGAATTGAAAAGGAATGGATGCAGCAGAATTAAGACTCGCTGAAAATGAAGATCAGGAAATGATTATCAGTGCGCTGCTGATGCAAACTCTGCAGCAGCGGCGTCAATTGGAAGTAAAACATGAAGATTTTGAAAGCCGAGCCCACAGTGAGAATCTGAGGATCGACTATGTACCTGAAAACTCCGAGGAAAATATGATTGAAGTTGCGGAGAAACTGATATGAAAATAGTTGGAAATACGAAGTGAACTTAACAACGGGGTGCATTTGGGCTGACGATCGTCACATCCACATTAAAGCAGATGCATATTTCACTGTGGAATTCTCCGGGGAATCATTTTCCGATGTTTTGACGTGTGCATTGTGGCACACGCATCTACACAAAAAGCTTGTTAAAAGCATTGGCAGAATACACTGTGCGTGGTAGACTTAGTGTTACTTGTCGTGAGGAGGAGGCAGGTTGTGTCCATTTTCTTTGTCTCGCTGCTCCTTTTCAATTTGTGTCGGAAGTGTACAATGAAACGATTTGAAGAAACAATGAAATGTGTTCATTTTTGATAGCGTGGATATTTGCTATCTAGTGGCTTCTTGTCGTATCAACATTTTAACTACAATGGGAAGGTTCTGTTCATACTTATTAAGCTGCCTGTTTTGTTTGTTAAAAACACTAATGAGGCCATTGTGAGATGTGCGTCGGATGAAGAATTGAAACGTTTTAATATAGCTCCCAAATCTTCCTTCTCTTTTTTTCCTACACCATGACTGTGATGTCCTGCTGTCATCTTTCATTCGGGAAAGCCCCTCTCTGCTGGAATCACCAATGTCTGTGTGTGTCCAAGAGACATAGCCGGCAGTTTCAAGGCTTTTGCGCAGGCTAGCACTCAAAGTAAACAATGACGGGGCGTAGCATCAGTTGTCTTGCCAAGCTGTGAGTGAGGAAGACCAAAGATAGCGACAGAACGGTGGCTCAGTTCAGGATCTTCTGTCAGACAAAGTCAGTATGATTATTAAGTATTATTATCATGTGACTTTACAGAAGCCAAGAAGGTCACTGCGTGCTACACTAGTCTTCCTTCTTCTACTGGTTCAGTCGCAGCATATGTCCCGAGCCTTCCACAAATCCAGCATATTTCTCACCAATGCTGCGAGCAGAGTTCTCTGGAGGAGTTGGCAACATATTGCAGAGTAAAAGGATGTTTACAGTATAACCTCCGCTCCAGCTTACAGAGTGACAGCATGCCCACAGAAGCCTTCTGTGATAGAAGAATCTGCTGGTCTAACCTCAAGGCCACACGCCTTTTACACGGCGTCATCGAAAGGACAACTTTGAGCAAGCAAAATCAATGAATTGTGCACAAGTTTGTCAGCTCTAGAAAAGGCTTTCAGAGGAAAAAGTGGTAATTTTATTTGGTATCATATCGGTGTCAGGTTTCAGTATCTTTGGAAGAAACATACATTTTGTTTCCCCCAAACCTAGAAACAGCTTACCTACCATTAACTGTAACCATCAGGGCCCACAGCCCTGTCCAAACACATTACACACTCACTCATATTCCGTCACACAAGGTTATTGTTGCCTCAGACATCAGCAGCTCCATCATCAGGCCCAGACATATTTTACATCAACTGATGGTTTCAGACTGATGAATGAGATATGTCATTCAATAGTAAACAGTATGATTTATGAAGGTGATTTCACGCTCTGCTTTCACTCGCATCTTCTAACTGTCCTTTATTCTGCTCTAATATTTATATAGATTGGAGATGCATACAATACAGCACATTTTAAAGATTTTATTTTACAGCCGTATCTACAGTTAGACAGGTGACATATCTTCTCAGTGGCATTTAAGTTTCATATTTAATACCGGTGCTTGGGTCCTGTATAACAAAGCAGGTAAGCGGGCAATAGAATATGTTAATGTGGAAATAGTTATTCAGCAAAACAGTTCCCTAGGTAACAATGACTAGAGAGAGACAGAGTGAGGGAAAGGAAAAAAAGTGGGGGGGGGGCTTTACATGTCGGAATAAGCATGTAGAAACATTTTCATTTCTCTGTTTCTACAGTTGTACAGTTCTACAAAGTTGCATTTTCTCCTAATTGTTTACCGACTTTTATATAGTTTTGTACTCAAAATAACAAGATGGAATCCTTGGTATGTAGGATGAACTGTGAGAGTCAGGCATCACAGTTGTGAGAAATCCCAGAATAGCTTCTTACAAAGATTTACGTGCATCAATGTGTGAGAGAAAGCACGCGTGACAGTGGATACATGCAGTAAGTGGAGAAATATTAAGAGCTGCTTACTCCGGCGGTTAACAAATTCAACATTTCAATTATTTATTATTATATTATTTATTGGAAGGGGACATTTAGGGCTTCCTGACGGTGTGGAAAAATGTCCAAATCTTCCAAACGTGCCACCATACGTGTAGTATGTGTGATCAGGTGTTTGCGTTATGCATGTGTGTGTAGCCTCTGAAACAACAGCGTGATTATCTACCTCGGCAGCACTTATCTGTGGCTTCCAGGAGATGACGACGAATGCCCTTCAGCGGTACATTTGTCGCTGACACATCACTATATGCATATTACAGAATATAAAATAAAAACTCCATAACGCGTGCACACACACTCAATTACACGCACACACTCGAGGGACGTGGACAGGAAAGAAGTAAGAAAATGGGCAGGAAGGAGGGAAGGAAGGACGAGATAGCTAATGCTTTCTAATGGAAGTATAAATCAGTATTTGCTCAGGGGGAAGAGGAGGACCTAATAGTAATTAAGGAATTGTCAAGTTCTGTCGAGTTCAACTATTGAACTCGGATAAGTTGATAATGTGAAAATCAGAGACTGGGAAGGAAAAACTGAGATTTTAGACGTCTTCGATTGATCGCCACATATCATGTCCAGAAGTGGACATTAGTAAATGTTAAGTGTGCAACGGAAAAGACGTGCGTTTGTACCAGTTTGCTTTTTTGTTTATGTAAGGTTTTGCAGGCAAGAGGTCTGTGTTTGTATTCACTCTACACTGCAGGGTTGATTTTTACTAAGCTCAGTGCGAATTACCTTCAGTCACAAGCGTATGCGTAGCCGCATGTTTTTAATTTAGTGCGGTGTTTACGAACACCGAAGATGCAAATGGGCACAGACATGGTCGAGTTACTTTAAATGCACAATTGTTAATTAAGACCTTGTGCCGGACTATTTACTGAAGAGAGTGCAGGTTCTCTGCTAGTGAGCTTTAGATATTGGTAGAAGACAAGTGTGGAACTGCAGTCATAGAGAAAAGGCTGTATGGGAGAGTAGCTGTTACTTGATGCTATTATTGTAACAAAAACAAATACATTGAGTTTGAAACCTTGAGTTAGAAGCCTGTCGGAGTTTCAGTCTCTGAACTTAACCCCTATAAAGGGATATGTGTTTAGAGAGACCCTGTCCTGTCTCAAACGTATAGCAAAGGCTTGCAGACTCTCAAGGTTTGGCAGATATTGAGGCCTTCCAGAATTATGAAACTTCACCCCGCTGATGGTTTTTCAATCCTTTAAATCTGATGGACCGAATATCATGTTTGCGGTTGTCCTTCAACAAAATCAACGCGGGCAAATGGATTTAATAAAAATCCAATAGAGAATGAACTGATTCAATCATAATGTTTATAATTGGACCTGCTGTAATCCACCAAATTTAGAGGAAAAACACAAAATCAAGTGGAAGGCAACAGACAAACTGGTAAGGTAAGGAAAATGCGCATGTAGAAAAATATTGAGCAGCACCACAAACACCATTGCGGGTCATTGTGGTGCTGCTCATGCATGCGAATCACATGCATGTCCGCATCATGTGCGTGGGGGTGTGTGTAGGAGCTTGAGTTGTGACTCTCTCCTTGTCTAAATGGTGGAAAGAAAACACTGCTCAACATATAATTAGTCAGAAAAGCAAAGACGGCAGCTGTGAATAATTTAAGATGGCAGTTTATGCAAATGGTCCAAATCTGGGACACGGTGCAAAAGGTGTTAGCATTTTACTGCTGACAGGATGAAACAGTGCTGAGTAGTATATGAGGTGTACAGCCCGTACACGGCCAAAACACTGCCAGAGTCACTCCATTAGTTTCACATTTATTTTGGAAGGAAAATGTATCTTTTTCGCAAGGAGGATGTGGTACCTGTGCGCATGGTGTTACTCTGACGCCTCGTGCTAATGATGCATTTAAAAGGCAAAGAAAACACTTTCTCACAAACACCTGGATGGCCTGTGAGCATCCCTAGCTTTTATGACTGATTATGACACATTTAAATAAAAATATATCTGCCAAGAATCTTTATTTTATTTTGTAGTTTAGTTTTGATTTACCACTGAAGTGATGGCAGATAGACGGATCGCTGTAACCCAGGGTCATTCTACATCAGTCACTGGCAGGGCTCTTGATGGCTACAGTCTCCCTTCATAAAACAGAACAAAGCTGGAAGTCTTCTTAAAACTGAGCACTCACCTCTAGCACTGAAACATTCAAAGTGAAACTTGATCTAAGAGCTGTTGATGCCATGGCAGCATAGTGAAAGCACCCCTTCTATTTTCAAGTGCCTCATGGGAGAAAAGTTAGACTTACTTTACTCAGAGATGACTGCATTAGAGTTTTGAGTAGACTTTATTACCTCTCTAATTAGACTCCAATTATGGAATTTTAATGTGGATTATTACATGCAGTACCCGACACACATCACCACCTACTGAATTCATTTGCTGGTGTTTAGCCATGCTCAGAGAGCTGACAGAATTCAAATAGGACTCAATGAGGGAGGAGGAAGTATGTGTGCTCCAAAGATGAAGCGAAGCTACATTTTTATGTGATATTCCAGTATTATCGAGCCACTGTCATTTTAATGTGGGGTTGACAGTTTCTGTAACCAGAGACACGACGTATTGGCTGGATATGCTCGATAATTATTGCCCCGTAGCGATCAAGAAGAGTGCTGAGCTTTAGCCAGCATAAAAGGGCCATTGTGGTTACGTCTTAGACACTGACAACCACATTGATTTGCATGAGTCAGGCTTATATGCCTATGAAGCTCAGACACAACAATGCACGCTTAATCGGCTCAATCTTTCTTTCTTTGTCTGTCTCCGTCTTTACTTTTTTTCTCGCTGCCTCCCTTTCTCCGTGTTTTACTCAGGCATCTCCCGCTCGCTCCCTAGTTACGCTTTTGTCTCTTGTGCTTTGCTCGTGGTTTTCTTAGTTTGACATTTAAACAGTTTCCATAAACTATGCCTCCACATCACTGCTTTGCCACTACCCAGGAATGCTATTTTAAATTCCAACATGTCAGCAGGATGGGGTTAGACACATCAATACCCATAAATCCCCAATATTTGAATATGGATCCCAGTACAAAGGGACTGACCATGGTAATAACAGCAGCGGGGATAAACCGTGAGCCGAGGCAGAAACCCCCTAACTTAACATTGTGTGCTATTATCTGTGTTTCAAAGCATGCTGGTGCTGAGTTATAGGGTTTTCTTAAGGATAATAGATTCCAAAGCAAGATCCTTCCTCGACACACTTCTGTAGAATTCAATGTTATATGTATATTCAGCGATACTGAAATTAATTTCCACTGCCAAACGTGGGAATGTTTTCCCATGACAAGGCATGCAAATGAGGACAGGAGGTAAAGGCGAAAGGGAGAGACTGTGCAGGTGAGGACTGGAAAAACAGATCATGAAGAGAGATGGAGAGAGAAGGAGAGTACACATTGTACCTGGCTTCAAGAAATACTCTCACTTGTAGGCTCTCTCTCTCTCTCTCTGTCTCTCTGTCTGTCTCTGTCTCTCTCTTTCTGTCTCTGTCTCTCTTTCTCTCTCT
>CALSBV010012228.1:2409870-2475142 GCA_943590825.1 Bovichtus diacanthus | reverse complement strand
CTGTCTCGGTCTCTCTCTTTCTTTCTGTCTCTGTCTCTCTTTCTCTCACTTTCTCTCTCTCTCTTTCTGTCTCTGTCTCTCTCTGTCTCTCTTTCTATCTCTGTCTATCTCTCTCTCTGTCTCTCTCCCTCTCTCTCTCTCTCTGTCACCCTCTTTCTGTCTCTGTCTCTCTCTTTCTGTCTCTGTCTCTCTTTCTCTCTCTCTCTCTTTCTGTCTCTATCTCTCTCTATCTCTCTCCCTCTCTCTCTCTCTCTCTCTCTTTCTGTCTCTTTCTCTCTCTCTCTTTCTGTCTCTGTCTCTCTCTATCTGTCTCTCTCTCTGTCTCTCTCTCTGTCTCTGTCTCTCTGTCTCTTTCTCTCTCTATCTCTCTCACTCTCTTTCTGTCTCTTTCTCTCTCTCTCTCTTTCTGTCTCTGTCTCTCTCTATCTCTCTCTCTCTCTGTCTCTCTCTCTGTCTCTGTCTCTCTCTCTTTCTGTCTCTGTCTCTCTTTCTCTCTCTCTCTCTCTGTCTCTCTGTCTCTCTCTCTCTGTCTCTCTCTCTTTCTGTCTCTGTCTCTCTCTATGTCTCTCTTTCTGTCTCTGTCTCTCTCTTTCTCTCTCTCTGTCTCTCTCTCTGTCTCTCTCTCTGTCTCTCTTTCTGTCTCTCTTTCTGTCTCTGTCTCTCTCTCTGTCTCTCTCTATCTCCCTCTGTCTCTCTCTGTCTCTCTCTCTGTCTCTCTCTCTCTCTCTCTCTCTGTGTGTTTGTTTCTCACTCGGCCCTCTCTCTTTATTGCCTCTTCACACTCTCAACAGGGGGACTATTTGTTTCTCTGAGTGGATTTGCTTCTCTCACTGGCCATCTGAGAGAACGGGAACCAGAATGACAGAATGAGCTCACACTCAAGCACACACTCTCCCAGAAACACTTTTACAGAGCAGCAACCAATAAACACAAAAACATGTGCACACAAACACACACATAGTCGTACTCCAGGCGTACTGCACTGCCCTGTTCAGCTTTAAAATTCTTGAGATGAGAACAGGTATGACACATCCTGTAGTTTTTAGCGTGATGAAAGGAATGCGCTCGAGAAAGACATGGAAAGAAATATGAAGAGGGAGCGGAGAGGTGATTCATTGAAGTGGAGACGTTCATTTAAATTTTAGAATTTTAAGCATTTGTGATACTGTGTAGAGAGTGTGAATGCCAGACTGGCTGCCATTCATTCTTTAACAAATCATCTCCTGGAAAACATTAAAACCATCCTCGGCTTCAAGAGGGAGTAAGTAATACTCACATTAATTTTTGCCTCAGATGTGAATACAAATGTTGCTTTGTAGAAAATTTACTTTTACGTACAACATGACAGCAGCAGACCTTCCTAATCACGAAGAACTCATTTTAAAATCACTTTGAATTGCAGCATTAATGGCTGTTAATTGCTACCCATGGGAAGTGATGTAATTTTTGTCTGATCTTTAACAATTTGTTAACATATTTGGATGACAAATCCTGATACATGCAAATATAAATGGCACACGCACATGAGCCATCCTGCAACATTTTGCCTTTCGTGGTGCTACAGCAATGTGAGATATTTAAATGGCCCTCACTGTACACTGTTCATTTTTGTGAAAGCTAATATAACTGGAATTTAGGTATTCTCCAAAAAAGCTGTCTCTTTCTGTGTATTTTGATGCATATCTGGATCAAGGTTCAGATCAAAGACAGATTGTTTATGATTTTAAAAAAACACATTTGGAGGATTTGCAGCCTTGCCAGAGTTATGTGCCCTCGGAGCGCCTCTTTGGTTATCACTTTATTCCTTTTCCAGTAATTTAGTAGGCTGTATTCTATCAGCTTTAAAGATGTGACTTTTCTTAAATATTACCATATGTGTCATTTTTTAATGTATTTATATCATGGTCACATGACTCTCAAGGACGGCTCAAAAACTGCTGTTGATGAAAAGATTGACTGTCGCAGAGCTCGAGTTTTAATTTATTACAGATTGAATTTGAATTTACAACACTCAAACACATAATTTGCAATGGCCACTGAGTGTACTGATGTAGACATCTGCTATGGTCAGCCACTTTGAGGCTGCTGTGAGGATTTATAGTTTAATTTATGTAGAAATGCCTCTTCTCCCTAGGCAACTCAGTGCACCAAATACAGCCCTGTAACTTTGTAGTAAAATGTACACATACTTCATACGCACACTGGCATACAGATGGTCACAAAATGTGTGGGATCAAAGGTAAACCAAGCTGGTCCCGGGGCAGAGCTCTACATGGAGCAAAGCCTAGAGGAGCACATCTCTGGTCCACTGGCTGAGCGGGTAATGAGAAACTAAGGGTGAAATATGGCTTTATGTTGCGAGAGTTTGTTCAAGTCAGATTATGAAGGAAGAACTCTGAGAATATCCCCGGCCCTCAAACTATGCAGTATATGCAAAATAAAAAAATAAGAAAGAGAGGGGGGATAAAAAAAAAAGCGAGAACAGAGCCCAGAGCACTATAAAATAGAGATGTGTTCCTTTCTTTATCATGCTTCCAAAAGTATAATTTCAATTATTTCACTCAGCGGAGACTGTCATAACCTGAGTGATGAGATATGGACATGAAAGCCCTCGTCAGAAAAACACAATTTAAAAATAATTTGAGTTTAATCTATTAACTTGAGACAGTCACCACACTTCACCGTACATGCATTGCTTCAAAGGTTCCATCACAGGATTTGATAAATATATATTTTTTTTCTTTTTAATCATGTCACTACTGAGCTGGGACTGTGCCAGGTGCAAACTGAGTCATTAAGGCACGGTTTGGCACACTGGAGTAACACAGAGGTGAGATGAACCAGTGAGGTGTAACTCATAGGCCATAATTGTATTTTCTCACTAAATTGCCCAGAGGACAGGAACAGTGGCTGGTTGGGGATTAATTCAGTCTAAACTGATTCAAACGCAGTGCATTTCAGCAGTTGATTAATCATCACCTATGAGCTCTTGATTTTATGTATCCATTAGCTTTTAATATGATTGCCTTGTTTTAGAGACGTAACCTTTTCCAAGATTACATTACTTATCTGAGGCCACATCTTGAGGAAAATGAGAAGGAGAGAGTGAATGTGAGCTAAGATGTGGGGGCTTTTGCTTTGCCAGTGCAGTCAAATAAAGGTGAAGCTAGAGAATCTGATGCCGTTAAGACAATGTTTTATGTGCAATGAGGGTAGAATTGTAAGTAGTTTGCGCTAGTTCATGACGCTCTTCAACACCATTGAGATTTATCTCTCAGACGTTGCGCTGGGGTTGTTTGTCATGAAAGAGCAATTTTATACTCCTCACCATCATGTGTGGTTGTGTTAGCATCGAGGCTGAAAATGTGTTACACCCAAACAGTCAGGGGAGTTAAGAGCTCAAAGAGGAAGAGTTTGGTTAAAGCACTTTCTTCCTGTGACTATATCGAGCAACCCTTACTGGTTGTGTAACATCCCCAGCAAGTTTCACTGATCAAACGAGACAGCACTCAGAAAGCATACAATTATGCATAATAGAGAATGCTTAAAAGTGTATACTGCATCTGGAGCCAGAGCTGCATCAGAAAACACTTAGTGATACGTACTAAACATGGAAACACTTTCGCGTGATCTAAGTGTTTTTGGTGAGAAATCTTGGGTTTTGCAAAAAAATAAATCAAAATTTGGAAGTAAAGACATTACGAGCAAAGTGCCCTCTTAATGGTGGACCTTTTATCTTAATGAAAAACTAGTTACATATTCCTGAGCCAGTGGCCTCTCTTTCCAAGTTTCGCTGAAAACTGCTCAGTTTCACAGCCATATGATATACTTGTCATCTTAATAGAAAAAGAGTATTTCAAAAACTTCATAAGAAATGTATTATGATTATAGAGGTTAACAGGTAACTTCAATCTTATTTCAGAGGTTTCATTTTGTCCTCCCCACAGTTCTGAATTGTAAAGCTGAATAATGTTGAACATAAAAAAATGTTTCATGAACATAATGTTCCTTATTGATTTAGAATGGGAAAGGTCGAGGAGTTGACTTTACTAAACAGAAGATGTGAATGCTCCACGATAATATGCACACAGAAATCATACTACTTATTTTCAACTGAATGACCTTCAGGAATTACACAAAAAAACAAAACATTCCTCTAGATGATACATCAAAGGCAAATGATAAGATCTATACTCTCTTCTTTTTTATAATACCTTACCGTGTGTGTGTGTGTGTGTCTGTGTGTGGGTGTGTGTCTGTGTGTCTGTCATGCCCTCACTAAGGGGACTGGCTGCATGCAGGTTTTTAATGAATAATTCACAAAAAGGGGGTTGAATTATTAAGGTAAAATTATGCTCGTCTGAGCCACCCTTAATTAACTGACCCCTCAGTCCACTAATTTACCCTCCATTAAGGGTTCAACCTGAACTGACTCCCACTCTCAGCGGTCTTCACAGTCCGTGCATTATTTTCTACATCCCTCTCCCTTCTCTAACTTCCGTCTTCCTTTCTTTTTTTTTTTTTTTTTTTCTTGGGTGAAAAACGATCATAATTAAGCAGAAACAATACAACTCATTTTTTTGTTTATGTTTGTTTATTTCAGTTGGAAATCTTATGATTATCAGTAAGGATTAAAATGTTTTTTTTTTTTAAAATGAGCAATAGTAATACAGCATTTATAGTGTAGACTTAATGACAAATATTTGCAACAACAGATGGTTTGTGATTGAGAAAAGTTGAAGGCCTGACAGAAGAGCTGAAACTCGATATTAAGCTCTGTAAAGCCGAGGGGAGCGGCAGATTTGGGTCATAATTCTCTGGAGGTTCATCACTACAAGCGACTTCTTTCACATCGACACTCAATACCACAATTTACCACAATAGGTTAAGTGATACTGCAACCAAAGTGTATATATATATTTAAGTATCAAACACCCCACTACTGTAGGCTTGAAAAATTGCTGTTTATTGTATTTTTTTTTTCTTAATAATGAATTTAGTGTGCTTATCTTTATTTCAAATCAGTTACTGTAAAATGAATTCCACCCAACGCAACCAAACCTCAAGACGCTGCCACATAACTGAGATGGACGGTGGGATCTGCTGTCTCTCAGGAGGAAGAGAAACTTTGTTAGCAGGATTCTATGTAAAAAATGATATAGTAGATCACCTTATTATGCCGAGACGACCCCATTGGCAAAGTGTGCGGAGCTCCGTACACTAAACTGAACTACTGCTAAGCTAGCAAACATACACGGCCGACCCCTTGGCTGCATTATAGAGACTTCTGGGAAATCCCAACAACAATAAGATGGTTTTACATCTACATGTAAAGATCCCAGTTCTTTAATACCGGTCCAACATCTATATAGGTGATCAAGCCTGTAAGTACACTGTAGTACTGTACACCTCAGAGCCCAACAGTGTTCTCTAATTTAGATGTTATAAGGCAGCATGTGGCTATGAATTATAAAGCGTTTGTATACACATAAATAAATTAGATGGCTGTCCCTGACCTTTAGTGAATCCAACAACAAGCTGACCCTGAATGCCACCTACCCAGGGTTGCTGTTGTAGTCCATAGCTAACTTACAACAAACATGCTTATGAACTGCACTGTCGAAAATAATCACAGATGGCGATCCCATCTTGTAAAAGTGAAAAGCGATGCCTTAAAATATCTTCAAGTATTCCATTTGCAATAAGATAAAACGTATATTAAGCATCACATTCATTCGAGAAGAGGTAGCTCGGAAATATTTGTATTTGATACATCCATCAAGTGATTAGTTCATTATCAAGATTGTAATTGATTTTCTGTCAATTTGCTAGTTGATTCATACATAATGTACATCAACAGCTTTACAGCAGCCAGGTCCTGTGAACCCCTCATGGATTTTACACTGTCAGTCTCTACTTTCATCACTCATTTCCTCCGGATCTGTATGCACCTTTTCCCAGCCTCTTCCTCCAGCTGAACTTGAAGAACGATTTCCCAGTGTGGCATTTGTGGACAAGAGCTTCCATCCAGAGACTAAATGTAGCTGAACAACATCGTCTGAATGAGATGAGAACACAGAGAAGGAGTGTAGTCTTAAGATTATTGCCGGGGACCGCTTTGTTTGATGGACCTGTTTATTATGGACCTGAGCAGCCCATAATCAAAAATATGCTTCTGAATGTTTTTGAAAATGCAAGTATTGCTCTTATTCATATCGGGAAACAATGATTTGAAACGCTCTAGAATGTTGAGCTTTGTCCAAAAACATTTCTGTTTTATTGGCTGCAACATACATTTTTTTATCATATCATAGCAAGAGATGTCAAACATAAGGGCAGCATACATTCTATACGTACCTATTGCTGTTGACAGATACAGCGTCTCATCTGTCTTCATTCGAGCAGTAAGTGCACTTGCCCAACCCCTTCTCCCTCAGCCCCCCCTGTGAAACCTCACTTCCCTTTTATGGAGGGTAACTTACAAAGGGGTGGTGGCAGAATGACCTTCTGGATGACATCACCATGTTCTGTAAGTGGAGGCATTTGTGCCAGTTGCTGGGGAATATATTCCCATATGAAGGCACAGCTGTTGAAGGACGAAACATCTATTTCGTTTCGCAATCTCGATTTAGCGACCCATATGGTGAGACAGACGCACATTCCCACCAGAGCTGTTGCTACAATTAGGTGTCATGTCATGGCCCTGTCCACTATGAGGGTCAATGCAGTGTGGCTTGATATGATTGTCCTGAGGCACAAAGACACAACAACAGATACACGGTGCCCAGCTGTGTTGTGTTGCTTCTTTGGAGCCTTCATCTTGGTTGCAGCTCAACTCTTCCAGTGGCCTGTGTTAGTTATCACCTGCTGCTGGTTGTCCAGCTGTTCTGTTTTCCTCCGAACCGTTGCTCAAGAAAAGAGACTCAGCAGGTCAGTCTCCCTTTCTATTGTACGTGGTAAAGGACACTTTGCTGTGCCTCCCACACCTCAGAGTGTTGGAGGCTTGTAGTCTAACAACTCCTATTGAGGAGTCATCCTCGCTGCCTCCTGTTCATCTGAACTTGACCAGATGTGGCCTATTGTTGTTGACTATCTTCCAATTGGAGGAATAAGCTTTCTCCGTGCCCCGTGGTCTCCCCATAGAAAACACAGACATTAATTGCAGGGTAGTCACCTCTTTGAAGACCAGTGACATAGAGCAGAGGCAAAACTGTTGTTTTTCACTTTCACTTTCCAAGCTGTGTTGTTTTATTGTTTTTTCTACAAGAAAACAATTGGCCATTTCAGATGCTTACTGTGGTTCACACTACTCAACTAATTACTAATCAGAACGCTGATTTTTGAATAGGATTTAGTCTTAATGTATCCTTACATTATGTTTCCATTCAACGGAATTAACATTTGGACCCGAAGAGGGACACGACGTCATGCTTCTGATGCAGGTAACAGACAAATATAGTTCAGACCAAAAACAAACTGTAAACGGTGCACGAGACTGACGCTACAGTTGAGAGTTGGAGAGCAGGTGTGCTTCCTCGTGAAGTTAGCAAGAAATGTGTGTGCCCTTGGAAGGGAACAAGAACATGTCCACTAGCTGACCTGTTAGTACTTCAGTGAGAATAAAGAGCCAGAATAAGGTGGCTTTCAAAAAGAGACAGGTTGATTGTGGATCTTGAAGAGTATTTGTGCTTGTTGTCACGGTCTCAAGACTCTGGCTTGGGGACACATACTGACTTCATGTCAAGAGGCAGTCCCTAAATGACGAGGGGGTGGACCCCATCTGGACTCTGTTTTTTGGAAATTGGAGGATCTGTTTGTCAAAAGATAAAACACAATCTGTATGCTGTGGGCCTTGAAACCATGTACACTTGAAAGGTGTGCCATGCTACAAGGATTCTGCCATACACTTGTCTTAGTCCCCACATTAGTTCACATGTATTCTCTGGTGATCATTTTGGTGGACAACTTGTCATATTCATATTCATTTGCCTTGTAAGCACCACACATTATATTGTTTGGCTAAAGCTTCTGAGGTTGTTTGTATCCGCATCATTAACGGAGATTCTTGATTCACATTGCTATGTTGTATTCTGTGTACTTTTGCATTTAGTGTTGACTTCACTTGGCCACCATATTTTATTGTTTTGCACTGAGCACTGCATCTGTTTTTTTCTGATGGGGAATTTTGAATATTGCTACTAAAACATGTTTATCTATGTTTTTAAACTATTTTCCTCAATGCATCTTCTTTCTCTTAAATGTAAGAAAAAAGATCTATTTGGTATGGCTGGTTGCACGGTGGCCGGCCTCAGTTTACCCGTTTATTGATTGGTACTTGTATCCACTTCCATCTTCTGTCTGGGGTTTCTGTCATTGTACAGTTTCAATATCATACATACTGTGTCACCTCCGTTTTCACAGTAAACAAGCAAAAACCCATTCAGTTCACATTTCAATTCAGAAGCTTCATGTTCAATTCAACAAAAGACAGAAAATGTAACTGATTGTTAGTGTATGTTAGACTTAGACATTTTTTTATACATAGTAAAAGCAATGTTTGCCAGTGTCATTACATTTCTAACATATTTTTACTACTTTATGAATCCCGTTTAGTTCATTCTTCTCAGTGTTATTTCACAAATTCTATTAATGAGTGGGTGGGATGAAGAAACAAGGACATATCATTTAAATTCAACAATGATTAATATGCACAACTAGTTGATTGTTGTGTTTTTCATGATTAATTACTGTTTGAGCGTGCCGCAAAACCAATGGAAGTCAGAGATTGGCCACTGTCGTATAAGCTTTTTTTTTGAATCCTTCCATTATTTTGAAATTAGCTTCCACTGATCCCATCCTCTGGTATATAGAGGAGGCATGTCTCTATCGTGTGTCTACACAGTGGCCCCCAACAAACTCCAGGGTGTTTCTGGGGATTAACTACAGATTGAGTTTTGCTTGCTTGAAGCCAACAGAAGTGTGTCTTGTTGTGTTACAATGTCACTGAGCTCATTCCCAACTAGTTCCACATTCTGCAGTGGTTTGTGTGTCTGAATGTAGGTGCGTATCTCAGTATGAGGCTGGGTGTACATTTGTTGCATTTTCACCGCTGTCACTCATTCTCCAAGTGTGGAATAAAAGCGCGGAAGCCTCCGTCCTAGGCCAATACTATCATAGTGTCAGATCCTTAGTCTCCATCACTCTGGAGAAAAGCTGAAAACGCTCGCAAGCCTCCACAGCAAATGGAATAATTAATTTTCTTTCAAAGGAGATCACACCGTCAAGGGTTAAGAGGGGAGAGCTCTGGAGGGAGCGCGTGTTAATGTCGTTTATGACTTTGCAAATTATGCATTATAGGCAAGAGCAGAGTGGAAACTCAAAACATAATTGCATTGATTTCTCACTGATGGCTACAAATAATGACATTTCTCTTGATCCAGGGGAAGAACAGGATGGATTGTAAGGCCTGAGGGCACACACGCAGGCTCCTACATGCGCTTAGACTCTAGCTCATGATGCCTTTTTAAAGACATTATATCACACAGGCGTACACATCACAACATTTGCCTACATTCAGGTCATCATTTTCCCCCATCTAGCCCAGATACAGAATAAATACACAGTGGCAGGCATGCAGAACACAGACACACAGATCTACATTGATACGCAAGGACACACACATACACACACACACATAGATCTTTATTGCTTCATCTCCTCCATAGCTCTTATTTTCCCCTGGAGGGTTCAGTTTAGATGAAATGTCAATTTTAATGGAAATGGGAATGGAATAACAAAAAGAACGTTTTCTTGAATTGCATTCCAGTGAAGGTGTTTCTGCTATAGAAGGCACAACTCAGGCATTTACTAGTGCCTTGTATGGTATGTAGCATTAAATTCTGCCCAAGGCAAAGGACATTGCTTTTATAGCTGTCATTTCAGAGCGGAGAGTGAAGTTGGTCTGTTTTTCTGAGGCGTACTAAATAATGTAGAAATGGTGAGAGAGGTTGAAGAGTTGTAGAAATGGAACACACACATACTTGAAAGACTTGCTTCTGCAGACCAATCCACTTGTACAGACCATCCTGTTCATTTTTTCTTTTTCTTTTTTTTTTTACCATTTTTAAAACACCACATAGTGCCTGTAAGATGACACTATTGGTTGTTTTAGCAGTGAGATAAAGTGTTGTAGTGGTCCCATATCTTTTTTTTTTTCTTGCATAGACGACGAAGAACACTTGGAAGTGAAAGATCAAGAATAGAGAGGACGACACTGGACAGGTGTGTCAGTCTTCATAGAGACTATTGAGCAGATGGATCTCATCACAGAGACACAGGCTCTCATCTCTCACCCTTCTGGATCGTGATAAGGGGGGCGAGCTTCTCTGTACGCCCGTTATCTCCACACACTTATCTCCGCTCTCTCTCTTTGGACGACTGCTGTATCGCCGCATCTTCAGGAACACCCATCTCGTTGAGAGAGAGATAGAGATATCAGGGGCCAACCTTATCGTTTCATCACTCATCTGCACAGCTTCAAAGACCCAATCATAAACCATAAGGGGAAGGAGACTGTTGTTGCATACTTTTGTGTATTTGCGCCCGCGTGCCACCAGTGGGATTCGAGTCACTCTTTACCAGCCTTTCTCGCTGATGGGGCAATGAATTTTAGTAGTCATCAGCTACTCCCAAACAGTAGACAAATAATCGCTTAAACGCAGGAGATAGAGTATCACATATTTTTTACCCCCCAAAAAATAGATTAATTCCTGTCAAAAAGGTCTCAAATACAACCGTGTAATCTAGGCGGTAGTCTGATTGGACCGAACCCCCAGCAGGCTTGTCTGAGCTGGAGATGCTGTTTGACTGCAGTAACAAAGTGACTGCTTTTTTTAATTTAATTCTGTGCTCGGCCTTTCTCTCAACCTTCCTTTTCTGCGTCTTCCCTTTTTCTTTTTCTCCTTCTCTTGACCATAAGCCACTATTGTGTGTCCTTCCAAGTGGCTGATGTCTGTGTCTGTATATGACCAACTCGCCTTTCTGTTTGTGCTCCATTTACTCCCTTTTCCAGTCTTTAGCTTTGTCTGAATTGGTGTTATGCCCCTAATCCCCACACTGCACCCTTCTCTTTCCCAATTCCCCTCTGCTCTGCTCCGCTTCGCCCTTTTTTTCTTCTGTTTCTTTTAGTCCCATTGTCTCATTCTATCTGTTTTCTTAAAAACATTTTTTGGCCACCTTTTTTATTTTGATTTCAGAGCTCATTCCAAACTGTAAAATATGTTATTTAATTTAGAATAGTCTTTTATCTTTGAAAAGATTAGAAAATCACAAATATTATAGTGTCAATACAATAACACTTTTTTTTTTTTTTTTTGTTTAAAAAATTTGCCTGGGGGTATTTACACTTGTTTTGTAGAAAACAATCAGAAATAAAGTGAAACTGTATTGACTGCGGCTTGAATTATCTCAGCCCATTTGCCAGAAATGTTTCGCTCCTCTTAATTAAAATAGGATTTACGACGGATTTAAAAATGTATGTGAGACTAAATGAGCCGTTAAGGTGGACATTTTCTCTCTCTCTCTCTCGCTCTCTCTCTCTCTCTCTCTCTCTCTCTCTCTCCCCCCCCCACCTTCATCTTTCTTCTCCACTAACCACTTTCACTCACGACCCTGCTCCCTGTTCTCGTCTGACAGTATCTGCTGAGGAGGGTGAAAGTTGGACACAGGGACAGACACCTTTCAATCTCTCTGTCTGTCAACTCTGTTCTCCGTTTTCAGTTATTTGTTCCCTTCATTTTTTTGTCCCCACACTTTAATAATATAGCAAGGCTTCCATTAGACAGTACAAACATGCCACACTACATCAGCATTGTTTAAAATATAACCTTCCCTGCTTCTGTGTGGCAACCTGCAGGTAAGGTATGTGGTGTGTTTGCCCTCTCCCTTGCACTGCATCACCCCTCTGTCACCTTCAGAAATCCTCTTCTCTATCAGTTTTTTCCTTTTCCTCTCTACCTCTGTGTCTGTCTCTGCCTCTTTCACTAGCTTCACTAGTCTTTCTTTGTTCCCCGCTCACTACTTTCTGCATTATTGTCGCTGAGAATAAGCATGAATCCCCCAGTTAGCCAGTCAGGTCGTCCCAGTGCTCTGTCTGCAGTACCAGGATAGACACAGCCCAAGGTGACTGTATGTAGAACACTCCTCAGGAGATGGGGAACACCTGCTCGGACAGCAAGACGCGCATACGCACGCATAGAAACGCATACGTGCGCATAGAAACGCACACACACGTGTAGACATGCACACACACGCATAGTCATGCATACATGCATCAACACAATATATTGCTGTCTTTTCCCCATCAACAGTAGTAAACCTCTGCTCATTGAAGTTTGACACTCAAAGCCAAAAGTTATGGTGAATTGTCACTGACGGGTTCCTTTAGTTGTTTATTTTTCAGCGTTTATACACAGAGACATGTCGGACAGGATTAACCCTGTCCTCTTTTGGTTGATCATATTTTGAGCTCCGATCTTTTATCTTCATATACCTTGATAAGGTCAATATGGGCTATGATAACCGGTTTATGCGATATTGATTTGCTATTGAGCCTGATTGTTGCCAGACGGCGGCCAGCAGGTGGCCTTGAGGCATAATCAATTTATCAGCAACTTTAATCGACAGGGACCTCTGCAATAAAGACAGACGGTGTGTCCTCAGGTAATCCAATCTTGTGTGTGTGTGTGTGAGAGACATGTTTTTGTTTTTGCTCTATGTCTCCATGAGTTAAATGTGCACACCTATGTATTTCATGCAAAAAACCAACATTGACAGTATTCGAGCGAGGGCACCAACGATCCTCCTCTCTACCATCTCTCCCTATATTATATATTTTCCACTTCATGCCCTCTCTCTCTCCACCTCCACATTCACCCTCCATATCTTGTTGTGTAGGTGAAGATGAGTTATAGTGGTCACAGCGATGCTGCTGATAGATGAAGGTGAACTCAGCTCTGGCCTACAACAGGAGACTTTAGAGGACACGGAGGCTGATGCCATCCATCCTCCTAGCCACCTACATACCCCTAAACCTTCACTGCACACTCCGTAGAGTGTACGGGATTTTTACTGTGCATAATGTAGTTTTATGAAGTGCTTGGTACTCAACCGATACACTGTAGCATCATGGCGTAGCTAGAATACATTGAGAATGTGTCGCAGTTGATTTTTTTCTAAAACATCTAAGCAATGTAATCATTAATCAATGTATAACCTCTGTGGTAAATTTCTGAATGAATCTATAATTTAGTGTGTCATACTGTCAAGGCAGTGCATCGCTGAGTCTCCATTAAATGTGATTCATAAACCACAGGTTAGCTCTGCAGTGCACACTATCTAAGGTATCATTCACATGCTCTATGCATTGAATACACACACATACACAACATACTTTAACACTTTGCCTCTGGACCTTCCAGCGTAAATAACCTCATAAGATTCCAGTCTGGTCTCCCATTCAACTCCAGTAACCGGTTGCTCTAATCAACCAAGCGACTCTTGACTCAACATATCCCGGCTCCAGTGTTTGAGCAGTTCATCTTGTCATGGTTTAAAGGACACCCTCTCTGCAAGTATTATCAGTATCCTACTCCAGTGCCACACCTGCTCCTTTATCAGCCACACGATAGCAGGGATGGTGAGCAGTGCCGCTAGGAGAGCCCAGAGTCCCGCTTCCTTATCCTGCGCGCCCAGGTGTGGCCCTCTCCCACATCCGCTATCGGCAGGAAATTACACGCACCTTAAGCCAATTACCACTTCAAAAGGAACAGGCACATGGAAGCCGAGTGGAGTCTTCCCATTAGTGCCCTGCAGCATGCAGTTGTGCTGTACCTGTTCCGACTCTCAAGAAATAATGAATAATGGCAAATTCATTAGGCTGGCAACAAATAGCATATAGGTCACCCAGGGGTCTGTTGGTGTAGGTGAAGAACGGTGCCATATGTAAATGTCAATATGTGTTATAGCATTCACTTTACTGACCTGTAAATCTATTCCAGCAGAACAGGTGTATGAAAAAAAAAATCCTTCTTGGGATTTATTGCTTCCCTTGCAAAAGCTACGGATTAGAATTATTTATTGCTGTGCATGTTGTATTTTTTGACTCATGAGTAGACTCCATTTACCTGTCATCTGCAGTTTTGACGGCACACCAGAAAGCCTGATGATTATACTCTTGCCTGTAACTAGATATTTTACCATTGGCTGACATGCACTGCGGTTCAGTATGTAAGATGCATATCCATCAGGGCTAGAAATGTTTACATGTAAATGAATGGCTGTGTGGAATGAGAAAATGGGTACAGGGAGTGGGAGTTTGTGGCTCAGGAGGAGAAAGTTATCACTGCTGTCAGCAGAGTTGATCTTGCTTGTCATCGTGGCTGCTACGTTAGTTTAGAATCCATCACTGCAGAGGAAATGTTCTGTCGCTGTCACTATGGAAACAGATTCAGGAAATGCAGACAGTGCTGCCCCAAAGTAGACGGAGTAGTGGTGAGCACACACATAAAATTGAAATTTCTTCCAAGTGAAGAAAAGAAATAGAAAAAGAGATGGAAAGATATGCTTGGGTGGACGAGCAATGCCATGCTTGGCTGAAATGATTAAATTGTAACTGGCGGCTGAAGTGTGTGTGCGTGTGTGCGTGTGTGTGTGCGTGTGCGTGTATGTGTGTGTAAGTGCATATGTTTCTGTGTTCCATGTGTGTGTGTGTGTTTATATTTTGTGTGTCAGTGCAGAGGAGATGAAAGCTTCCTTGGGTGTCATAAAACATTAAGGTCTTGTACATATCTGGCTCTCATCTCTCTCTGTGTCCCAGCTAAACTGACTTGCCCCTGGGAGAGCCCAAATGCAGCACGCATGCTCAAGCCGCTACATGTTTTCGGTGGGAAAATTGGCGCAGTGTTGGCATAAGATCCACTATGACAAAGGTGACATCTTTTGGCTTGTCATCATTAGGCAATAAAAACTGAATTCTAAACCCCACATGGGGGAATGATATCATGACCAGTTCAAACATATGGCTCTTGTTTCCCCACCATCAAACATTAGAGAGAACTTTCCAGTACAGTGTTTAGAAAATAAATTCCATTTCCTGTAGTTATGTAAACAGAGCGGTGTATATTTTCCATCAGCTCCTACATCCTCCTTGATTGTTTAATACCCATGAAGGCACAGAGATGGTAATGGGGCCGCTAGCGTGTGCATCTTCTGCTATCAGCTGACAGACTGTAGTGTCCTGCGACATAATTGCAGTATTTTTCATAAACAGTGACAGAAAATGCCTCCGCACAGATCACTAGATCAGGCGCTCTTACTTTTTATTTTTGGCTTTTAATCTAACTCCAGATCCTGTGGGATAGCCGAATGACTCGAGGAGAGTAGAAGACGGCTGAATGTAGAAGCAAATTGCTAGGAACAGTCAAATTATCCAAATTCTTATTCTGGTTGGTGAAGTTGGCTCTCACGTGATGAAAGAAGAAGTGAGCGCGAGATGGAAGACTTCTCACTCTGTTGGGCCACATGCAGTTGTGCAGCGGTGTTACAGAGTGAAGCTTCTCTTCTCTTAAACAAGCTGTGAGCACACACACACACACACACACACACACACACACACACACACACACACAAATAAAGGTTTACATTGGTCTCCCATAAAATTACAAACGGAGTCACGTTGGACAACGTTTCTCACTCAAACCAGTGAAACCAAGAGTAGCATTTTTATTAATGATAATGTATTTCTTTGATAAAATGTTGTCCTGTGGCGAAAGAATCCTTAGCTTTTAGCTCACACCAGAAAAAACACTGGGTCCTCATTTGACGCTCCAAAATCAAAGCGAGGTCGGAGTAGGACCCGGGACCATTTTTTTTGTGCGTGCTCTACCATTTAGCGAGTGTACTGTGTCAAGTGCTTTCAGTGCATTTAGGCCTGAAGAGATGTGCTGTCCTTGTCCTTGATTCTGATCATTTACTGTTGTAAAGATGTACAACTGCAAATGCATTCAGTTCTCACTCTGTGACTCCACAGGCGCTGGGCATTATTAAACTCTGTCTCAATACTCGCCATTCTAGAAATTAATTATCGCTCATTGATGCTTTAAGATTGTTGTTCTGTATATGAATTCTGTATCATATACAGTATATCATCAGTTATGGCTGCTTCCATTCACAGCCATATTAATGCGCCGCTCTAGCACCTAGTGTTCCACTAAAATTGTGCAAACATGGAGACCTCCTTCGTTTATTGGAACTCCCTCTCGTTTCCTCAATAAAGCGAGGCATCAGCATCTTTCAGCTGGTCTGCAGGGCTCATTTAAAGGGCCGAGGGCACACAATACCTTTATTTCTCCACAGGCTATGCTTCCTGCTGATTATTATGCTGGAGGCTTTTCACAACAATCCAACATGTTCTGCTCAACATTGAGCCGCCTGTGGATTCTCTCCAGCTGTAATCCGTGATTCTTGTGTCTTTAGGGGATTATTTGTTGCCGTTTCACTATCTGACTGCAGGAGTTGCTGGTGTCGAGGATGCTTTAAGAGGGGGGCTGTGGACAAGAGCAGATGAGATTAGCCACATATACACCAGCATTATCCCCAAAAGCCAAAACATTCTTTTGTACATTTCCTAGAAAAAACTCCAACAGCAAAATCGACATTCGATGAAAGTTAGGTGCAGTACAAGTCTCTTTCACCACATCAGCTTTGGTGAATGTTTATGAAGGGACAGGTAAATCAATTGAAGTCGTACAGTACGCTGATTTCCCAGTGTGTTTATCTGGCAGTAGATGCAGTCATTGGGGGGGCTGATGAGAAGATCTTGATCTGTTATCTCATGCAAATGTTCTGTGTAATTTATTGTTTCTGGCACGCACTGTTTTGCACACCAATGTGTTTGGCGGATAATCTCCATCATTGGGAAAATGTTTCTCGCTTTATTACCCAAACAGAATATGAGCTTATGTTTTTTTTTTTCCTTCACGTCACTGAAGGTTTATGGTTGGAGTAGTTTACGCCAACTACTGTATGTTACTCGGGGATGTGATTCTGAAAGATTCTCTATTTAGTCCAGTATTTTGCTCTGTGCCAACGTTTTTGCTTCGGGATTGTTAATGGTTACATCTACTCTATAGCAGCTTGCTCTTGTGAAGTCGTTTAACACAGGCTTTTACTCCCCATGTAGATTTGTACCCAGGATATCACAGTTTTTACCCAGAATGTCCCCAGACCCCTGCCCAGGGGCTTCGGTGGCAGATCTTTAATAAAGAGTGAGCCTCCTGGAGTGTTAGTTATGTTTTAGGGAGGGGAGATTGGAGGTTTGAGGGTGTTGTAACAAACAGTCGTCTTTCTCCTTGCTCTCTGTGGGAGCTAAGCACTGTGATGGATTAGGCATGAGGAGTGTCCGCTGGTTTAATGGCAGGTCCAAGGCAGCCTGAGGAGATGGCTTTAATCATATTTGCCTCCTCATTACCCTCCCGTCTGCTGCCGTAATGCTGCGCTGGGATATCAATGGCGGCCAACTGCACCTCCCAACCCTCCTACAAGCACAACACTCCTTCAAATACTGTACACTATAAAAGCGCCTTATGAACTGGGGTTATTTCAGATCGCTTCACTATGTTAACAGAACTCCCTTGATGCATTTAAGTAGAAATATTGTCAATGATTATGACTTATGTTGAAGTTTTAATAACTACAACCATTATATCTCTCCTTGTTATTGCTTGTATAAACATATGCGTTGTGATGTCTAAAAGCAACAGCCATGATTCATTACGTTAACGCAGATTCAAAAAAATATGGGTCCTCTTGATGCCACAAAAAAAAAAGCCTTTACTTCTGCCATTGCTTAAGGAAGAAGAGTTTTGTGGTTCAGAATGAGCTTTTAGGAGAGTTGGCTTTTCCATAATAAGCAGAGGAGTGACCTTGACAACTGTGTATTGGGGATAGACAGCTGGTTCGTATCTCTAAGGAGACCTGCTGGAAGTCTGCTGCGCGACAGTAATGCCTATCATTCATTTAGCCATGACCTCATCCTCCTTCACTAACATCTTAACAATTGCCGTCTCACAGCAACTAAACCTTGGAGGAAAAAAAGGGCCTTCAGTGACTTAATATATTTACACAACAGTGTGAAAGTCAAAGGATATTAGAAGCCCAAGAATTCTGAAAAGTAAAGCCATTGTAACAAAATATCTGTCTGTTTAATTGTTTGTGTCTGTCTTCCTGCAGTCTTCCTCTTTCATTGCCCTGTAGCCTTTAGCTGCTTCATATTAATGTTTGGTTTTGTCAAACAGCCCACTCCGTGTGTTTTTTAAAATGGATTATTGCAGCTCAGGATGTGGATAGTGTTTTGTTGTTGGGGCTTATCAGTGAGTTAGTTGTGCTTCTGTGTTCAGGTTTGGGGGCAAGGGGATTTAGCTGAAGCAGCACCTGAGTAAAGAAGATAATTAAATAATGAGAAAATTGCAGGTTATCTCCTCTGTCATATCTCAGTTGTCGTTTTGGATTTACTCCATAACTCCTCTGAAATGTGTCCAGCCCTTCTATTATCTTGTGTCTTTTTCTGTGGTCTTTTTTTTTTTTTTTACATTTTTTATAGAAATGTCTCCCTGCTCGTTGCCGTGAGCAGTGTGAGGGGGCTAATTGCATTTCCAGCAACCTTGTTAATGACAATGTTGTAATGGCTTTTAGCTGTTATTGAATTGACTTTCAACATTGCCATTTTAGTTTACACAACTGCCATTTGCTTAAAATCTTTGCCTCTGTACTTCTGGACAAGCTAGCGTGGTTTAATATGTGCATGTGATAACAGGATTAATGCTGTGAATAAAATGAGTTTCCAGAAGACTCCATGGGGGCACATTTTTCAAGTGTGCTTTTGGCTTTGGTGCAAAGCACATTATTTTATGAAGTGTGCAGGTGTCACTGTTTGTCAATAGAAATAGTACTTGGGGGGGGGGGGCGGGGGGGACGTAAATGAAAGTACCAGAGGTCCATTAGAGGAGGGTTGTGTTTATTTATTCACAGCTCTTGTTAGATTTACTTCATTTCTGAAGAATTTCCGTGACTCTTGAATATAAATCAACCATGAACTGCAACATAAAAAAAATATATTTTTTTTGCAGGTTGTGTTAATTGCTATAGTTGATGAACAAGTGCCGAAATTGGTGAATTTGTTCGCATATTTGCCACGTTTCCACAGTTTATGTGCTTCAGCTTCTATTAAACCATATTTGAAAGATATCTAACGTGGACATTGCATTATTTTGTTTTTCTGCGACTCCTCCGAGACAAATCCGAGATTGTTCTGAAAGACGCAGTTCATGTTCTCACCTCTCTCCTACGCTTTTCCTCATCTCCATTTCCTTCACTTATTGATGAAAGGAAAGAGCTCTTACTGTTGACCAGTGGCCGCTGAGATTCAGAAAAGAAATGTCACACTTTGAAATGTGCACAAGAGACATATAAACCTTGAAAGCTGTCAATGCAGTGCTTTTCTTTATACTGTATACGGGCAAGTTATCTGTTATCGGTTATTTGTGTGCACTTTGCATTTGCATCACATATGCATGTGTATATGCAGTTTATGCAGTCCAAGGCAATAATATTTCTACACGCGTGTGTTTTTGTGAGGGTGTACATGTCCTTACGGTGTTGTGTGGGTGATTGACAGCAGTGCCTGTTTGCTGTGACAGTGTGACAGAGTGTGCTGATCCCTCCGCTGCCCCTGCATCACCACATTTCTCCTCTATCCCACTTCACTCCCTTCATCTCCCACTCTATTTATCTTACTCTTCATTCCACTGGGCAAATATGTCTTGGTTGTCTTAACTTCCTGTCTTTTTGTTGTCCTCAAAGTGTTTTATAGCTATTAGCCACCCCACCATCTCCCTCTAATCCTTCTCCCTCATTCCTTGTCACCATGGGACTGCTACAGTTCTCCCTGCAGAGGGAGAGAGCACATAGTCGTCAAATAACAGCTGTGATGGGATAGTTTTTCCTTCTTCAACATTGTAAACTGGTTTTGTACCTGATTAAGGATGAATGAGAAAGAGAAACATTAGTTTGTCAGAGCCAAAGAAACCCATCAGGAGGTCCACTAGCTTTCCAAAATCGCAAATGTTGCATCTGAGCTTCAATCGGACTCATTCACTTGATCTGTTCTTATTGAGCCGTTTTCTGCTCGGCTCATTCTTTGCAACTGACAAACCATTCTTTCCACATGCTGGGCAATTTAAGGCCTCATTGATAACTTATGGACCTCAGGTGTGTCCAGGTCTAAAGCCAGATTTATTATTCTGCATCATGGTGTTGCAAAGGCTCCTGCAGCTACCCTCAGACCTGATGTGCATCTCCAAGAAAAAAACAAAAAAGACAATTATGGTAAAATTTTTTTTTTTAAAAAGACACCCCCTGAAGAAAGGCTCAGTAATGCCTTTTTAGTAATGCTGGACAAATGTATGTTTTGGGGTCTAGCAAAGCCGTTTGCAGTGAGAACTGCAGCCAAAACAAATTTCACAGTTGCAGCCTTCTTAATTCTACTTGTATATTCACCAAAACACTCGTAGTATAAATTCCAACTGTCATAAAAGAGAGCAGCTTTCCAACAGCAGGCTGGCTGAGGTGGACAAAACGGAGTAGAGTACGGTTATGAAAGGTCTTTAGGGTTGTCTCAAGACATCTCTAATTACATGGCAAAAGACTCCTTTTCAGTAGTCAGGCACACACGCATTTGGAAATCTAGCCAGTTCCAGTTCAAACCTTCCATTTGTTTCTCTCTATCAGAAAATGAATGAAAGAATGTAACCACACATTTCTTTTGATAGAAATAAATGCACAACATTGCCTAATAATGTGACACTGTTATCTCATGTTGCAGTGATGGTATGACTACTACCATGTTAAATCCTGTGCTCAACTATAAATAAATTCATAGCGCATATGCCACGAGAGCGGGACGGCTGGGAAAACTTAAAGACTAAATCTGGATTTAGCCAATAGTGTGCAGCACTAGAGTGGATAGTATCTTTCCTCTCAAGCCTGTGGAGCTGTCCTCGACTCCGCATTAGATATTCAGGTAGCAGACACTGTCGCTCTTTTGCTGGCCTTGAGGCTGTTGTGTGGCTGTTTTTTCATGTTCTGCTACAGCGCATCCACAAGTGGTTTATAGAAACTCTGAGTGTAACTTTATAGAAAGTATGAACTGCACTTTATATGTGTCACGTTTTGATAGATGGATTGTGGAAATGTCTCACTGGACTTCACACTGACAGACAATCTGTTGTTATCTACTATTTTTTGACTTGAAGGAAGCACTTTTGACACTTCTTATTCCTAGTCTGTCATTGACTCTGTGTTAACAAAAAAAGAAAAAATCAAAACACCAATGTTGCAGCTTTGTGAGGAGGAGAAAAACAAAACTAAACTGTCATGCATAGTGGTTCCCACAGGCTGAGGATTTATTAGTGGTGGGCATCCCTTCGAGGGAACGGAAGATGTTGGAGCTTTATATAGAAAGCTGCACTATTCAACAACATAATTGATTTCTCCAGTCTGCATGATTTCTCATGAAACCACCATACTTCTCTACTTTTGACTCCATTTCTTACTCTGCTTTAAAAATAGAACACAAACATTCACAAGTAACATCTTGAGGGTGTAATACGTTCAGTTTGAATTCGCCTGTCTTTAGTAATACGTAGTTAAACATACTGAAGGCTTAAAAAGTTGACTTGACCTGACTAGAACCTGTAAGTCTTTTTTTTTTTCTTTTACAGAAAACAATGGATTGGATTGAAATGAGTTTTCTTTTTAATATATTTTCAGTTCACTCAAGCTATTTAACATGGCATCTCATTTATTATCTAATCTGGTTGTAGCCTACTTAATGTACTTTCCATAAGAAGAGGTTGGTAGCAGCTATAGAGTGTTGTAGGTGTCTGTATGTGGGTTTCATTATATGCAGAGGAGCCATTAATTGCTAGAAAAGGAGCGACACAAGCTAATCTAATGAATGAAATAACAAAGCTTTGTATGTTTATTTCAGATTTGCAAAGTAAATGTCGTCTTGCCTGAAATAAAGAGCTGTTTTAACGGATAATTGCAGCGCACCCTGCGATGACATATTCTGCTGTTAATTCTTTTACTTGTCCATTTTACTTTAGTGCATTTGCAGGTTTTTTTTTTTTTAATATGCATCCATAATGACTGTTCCTGGAAATGTTTACATGAGTTCATACGGCCGGTTATTCTGACAGTCAGACTAAAAGCATTGACCTTTACACATCACTAGCATGTAGTCTATTTAGCGTTTTGTCATATGTTAACAATAACAAGAATACGACACTATTTATGCTTAACATTAGCGCTATATTTAATTCCAAAGTGTTCCACACAAAGGATAAGCTCGCGATGTGCTGCAGCTATACACTGTGTGCGCTGACTGAATGAATATGTTGGAGATGCACAATCTAGCCTGAGGCCTATGTAATTCTCTGTCTCATGCTCAAACCTCGTCTTTTATTATTAATGTTTTATAGTGAAGTGCGCCGAAGGTGAAAATAAGAACATTTGTAATGAATATTTGTGTGTTTGTGTATATGAATAGTAAGCGCTAAAAATCCTATTTAAAAAAAAAAGAAGAAAAAAAAGGGCTACACTCCACCAAAACATTTTCTGAAAGCTGTTTTGTGGTAAATGCTTCAGAGATCATTGCATTGGCTATTATTCTGTAGAATAATTTATTCCAGCATAATCTCCAAAAATGTAAATTACAAGATACTGAAACACTGTGCTACATCTGGTTTCAGACTGACTCCGTACCTCCACCTCCTCTTTCATCTTTTTACTCCATGATACTGTGCTGTATGTATGGCTAACTAACCCAAGAACATCTACTGCTGTAGTAGCATCTGGTGGTACCTTTTCATCTAAATAAATTGATGTGGAGAATAGTAATTCTGTTACAAAAAAAAGACCTTGATAAATTCTGATAAAGCAACAAGGTTATAAAAAGAAGAAGGCCGCATCTTTTCTGGGCTACCACTCACTTGCTACAATAACAACAGTAAATGAAAACATTTTGTTCTTGCTGCTATCTTTGCTTTGATATTGAAGCTGTCTGTCAGTATTTGTGTTTTTGTGTAAAGCTTTTTTCTTTTTCTTTTTTTCGTGTGTGTGTTTGTGCTGATTATGAAGCGCAGGCCAATGTTTTATTTCCTCCAGGATATTAAGCAGTGTTTTTAAGATATTGTCAACAGCCGAATATGTGTTATTAAGCAGAGTGGACGGTCATCATTACTGTTTTTCACACAAACAATGTCCTTGATTGAGTCGATATGAGTTTTTGCATTAGGGTTTTATGCCTACATGATACATTTAATGGCCACACTTTTCCACTGTGTCGCGTTGAATGCTGTAATCAGAAGAGCCAAAGCTTAGCTGCTCATCATGGCTGATTCACAGAAATAAAGAGGATCCAACAAACAAATCGTGGAAAATGACAAGTTTGTGTTTTATAGTGTAACATAATCAGACCTTTGTTTAGTGGCAAAACTTGACTAGCAGACAAGTGAGGAAGCCGCAGTAACACCTGGGGTAAAGTGTTTCCTTTTATTTTTGTAATCATCTACTTCCCCTTCCCTCTTTCACCTCTTTCATCTTTCTCACTCCAACATATATTGTTAGTGTTGAAGTGTAGTATTTGCAAACTATGCTCCTAAGAATCCAGCACTTGTGTGCCACATACCTGTAAAGACATCACGCAGAAAGGAAACAATGGGAAGAGGAAGGCATCAAGAAGATAGGCGCCAAATAAAGATAGGTCAAGGGTAGGATGAGGAGAGGAAGGGAAATAAAAAAAATAGCGACAGGAAAGTTAAAAAAGAGAAAATCTCTGGTGGACAGCTGTGGGGGAGGTTAAAAAGGGAGAGTAGATGGGGAGGAGGACGCAGGGTGCCACTACTTCTCATCCACTGTCTGATCTGTGGGTGGCAGTGATGACTGATGGAGAACCACTCAAACTGAAGGTCATATCCGAAGCTCTGCCATTTAGACTGCCACTGTCGCAGGGGAAAGGATAAATAAAGCTTGGATTGTCGTGCTTATTCACCACCGCTTTCTCTGTGGCTTCGTTGATGTAGGAGGGAGACGGGTGGAAGAGGAAGGAGCAAAGAAAATGAAAGATAGGAATGTCAATAGATGGTTAAGAGTTGTCTAGGATGCATCTTATCGTACTTACTTCTTTCACGAAAGACATTCGCACACTGACATCCTCAGATTAATATTACATTTTAATAAGAAAGACTTGATCCTCCTTGTTACTCTGTCTCCCATTGTTTGATACAACGCAATTGATGTTTCAAACCGCAGATTTCAAAAAATTCTTATTCCTGGTATTTAATGATTTTTGTATTTCCTCCAGACATTCCTACAACAGGGATGGTGAGTGGTGGAAATGAAAAGACAGCTTTTTCTTCAAATCCAGTTAAGTAAGGATTTTGGTTATGAGTGTGATTATTATTATTATTTATTTTTTTACAAGAGAGAACAGACAGCGGTAGCGATTACATAAGCATTTGTCATCAATCATGTACATCCAAATAGGGTGAAACAAATTCCTGGAGGAAAATAAACTACAGCAGACTGCATGTTTCTGAGTTTGGTTTGGCCAGATTGTCACAAGGCTTAAGGACAGCAGCCTACCCCTGCTCCAACGTCCCTGCAGTCTGGCTGGGACACGGAGCTTTTCGTCTGGCGCTGGAACCAGAGCTGGAGCCGGACGTTCAGATGAGGCTGTTATCCCCCAGGCAGTGCCGAATTCTCGCGGCCAGACGACCTCGCTGCCCAGACTCTAATATCTGATCAAGAACCATCTGCTGAGGCTGCCAGAGCCCACACGCCCTCCGTACACCAGACCTCTCCAAGGAGAGCCCAATGGGAAATCAAACCGTTAGCGGCCAATTAGAATGATCACCATTTGAAAAGCAAAGCAGCACAACAAAATCATCGCAGGGCTGAAGCTTTATTGGTTATTGATTAGGCATGGTTCTGCTCAGGCCCTCCTGCTCGCTCCCTGTGAGTCACCCTTTCCCTCTGAGCTTCCATGGTGATCACATGATCTGCCATTTTCACCTCACCCCAAAAAAGCAGTCTGTCTTGACAGTATTGGATTTTTTATTTAATTTTTTACGTAGATATTTACTTTTTTTCGGTTGGTATTTTTTTTCATCCGTTTGACTGTTACTTTTAGCATGGAATCATTTTCTTTGCTGCAAAGAAAAGCTTTTTGTGAAATTCATGCCTGCTGGTGAGCTCCAGTTATGACCCAGCAAAGTGTTTACTTTATTACAGCGACGAGATGTTTTCCATGAGTGTCTGACAATAAGCTCGAATGCATCACAGAAAGTATATAGAAGATGGCAAAAAAGTGCAGTTCCCATGAAGTTTAAATGGCCTGTGCGAACAGTTTCTGGCTGCTCCTACTGTGTGTCGTGCGGCACCATTCGCCAGGCCTTGATAACAGTTGGTTAATGGCTAATGTGCCACACAAGAGTGATGCTGCACTTTCTGTTTTCATTTTGTTGCTGTAGTGCAGTAATTAATCCAGCTGAACCCTTTGTGCTCGCAAAATAAATGCTTTCCATTTTCATTAATAGACAACTCATTAGTACATAATGAGCAAGAAGGCAGAGCTCCCCGCTCTCCCTGTGCAGTACGCAGCAGATGAGCATGCGCTACACTCGGCTAATTAAAAACCTAGGATTGTGTTCTGTCTTCTTGTTTTCTTCTGTGGAAGGAGCGCAGACATGTGCTTTGAAAACATTAGTTTAATGAATCATGGTATGTAAGTGTTTTACATACCAGGGAGACGACGCGATACAAATACTGTACTCAAAGTCAGCACAGTATATTAATGTAATTCTCTATAGTACCACTTGCTACTGCAAACTGTTAATCACAGCCAAGTGCAAGTGCCTGTGGTTTAGACTTTTGAATCGAAGATGAAGCTCATTTCTCGAAATGTTTTTGTCAACTGTCCCATCCACTATTTATGGAAGACCCTCTCCCATCAATGTTTAAACACACGTGTTTAAATTGAATGATTCACAGTGACAAGCTGTCTGTATCTGTCTGGATGATGGCTGTCAGAGACTTTTCACCTAGACTGTAATTTGGAGCCTCCTGCACGAATGTGACATCTTCCTGTTTCCGGCTGTGGCTCAGGAGTGGTCGTCCATCAGTCCGAGGGTCGAGGGTCCGATCCCCGGCCTCTGCGGTCAGCATGTCAAAGTGTCCTTGGGCAAGATGCTGAACCCCAAATTGTTCCCGATGGCATGGCCAACGGTGTGTGAGTGGCTGAGCTATCACTGATGAGCATGTGGCCCCTTGTGCGGTAGCCTCTCACTCTGTGCGAATGTGTGTGAATGCTGACGTGTTGTAAAGTGCTTTGAGTGATCGCAGTGATTGGAAGAGCGCTATATAAATGCAGTCCATTTACCATTTCCTCCAATAACCTGTTGTCACTGGTAGAAAACAGTGATTCTGACTTGTTGTTCTCTCATGTGCAGAAAAATCATCTATCACTATGGACATTCAGCTTATCCCTGGGAGTGGAGGTTGGCCACTCAACGAGGCCAGGAAATGTACCACAGTGCAGACATTGAACACAACACATGTGCCTTGATCTAGGAACAACGTTTTGGTTGAGTATGTTTAAGCAGAAAACATGGAGCACGAGTTCGCTCTATATCATATATGATTTATTTACCATCACTTAGTCCTCATAGAATCATTAACATCCAGGTCAATGGTAGCTGCTTTAGTTCATAACTTTAACTGATGAGCTGTCACTGTCCAGTGAGTGTGATTAAGAGAGGAAAAGCTACACTGTTGGAATTTATCCTAATTACATTATAGAGATGATATATCAATAGTGGTTAATCATCTGAAGACAGCCGCATTTGTTTCCTCTGCAGTTTGCACACTTTGCTGCACACTATATTCCACACACGGCTCACATGCGGCCACGTGTGTGAGTATACATACATTTGTTTGCCTGCACATATGCAGTCAAACTCACACAATAATGGCATAGTTCTGCATGCACACTTGGGGCACCTTTCAGTGATGATATCGTTTTCATTTGTCTTGATGAAGCGATGATTAGCTGTAAGGATTCCTCACTTCATGATGGGGATAAAATCGAACCCAATTTCTGGCTGTAATTAAAACTATTCCCAGAGCGCACTGCTGGAAGGCCACAACTTTAAGAGGTCAATAGAAGACAGGTTTCCAATAGCAGTCTAATTCAATCAGTCTGGGATGTATAGTGTATGTTAGGGATCAGGGGGAGAACACTCACGTACACTGAGCATACATTTGCAACAGCAGAGAGCCAACATGTATCTACAGTCTCACTTCTGGGCTGGCTACTCATCATCTGTAAGGGTTTGCACCAGAAAGTCTATACACCAGAGGGATCACTTAAAGGAGTTCACTACTTTTATAACACCGTTTGAAAAACATCTTTGAAATACCTTTTTATTTTATTTTATTCTTAGGGACTGCCGGGAGTCAACATTGGCCCGGTCTTCTGCATTACAGGATCTCAATGACTGCTGTGGGTTGATTTTAAGCAATGCTGTCTCTAAAACTGTGGTTTTAGTGGGATTTTAATTGCTAATTATCAAAATGCTTTTTTTTTGCCTGTGTTCACATTATTTCCTGTGTGCTGAGTCTAATGACCCGAGAGCATGCGAGGAACTCTGAAATTCAACTGTATAAACTTAAGAAATGCAGAGCAGCGATCCGAAAAATGATCTGCGTTTCCCTTCCCAAACAGAGAATTTCAGAGATCTTACTGTATTAACAACACAACATACCCCCAAGAAAGAGCTGCTCGACAGCATTTGTGTGGGAAAATTTGTCCAGCTGTCCACACATCAAGTCTAACAGTGTTTGTGACAGTACACAAGGTTTAAAGGCACAACGTGGTGAGTAGGGCAACATCTAGGAAATATGTACCTTCAGCTGAGTTTTTCTCACTTTCATCATTAACTGAAGCTCTATCCATCACAGAATGTTTATGGCTTCAATCTAGTCTTGTGCAGGTGTGCCAATCCTTCATTTAGACATGCTGTAAGGGTAGAAAGAACCAGCTCATTGGTCACAAAAGAGAGGAAGCATCCTCAATCAAGTTGAAGCTTTCCTAGCTTATAAAGTCCTATATTGTGACGCTCACAAGTGACAGATGGCACAAAATGTGCCAAACTGTGCAGAAAAGTGCTGACGACAAACTAATGCTGACAATCATCTGTGGCACAACATGTTAGTCAACTTTTACAATTTAGCACTTTTTGCACAGTTTGGCAACTTCAGAGTCATTTGCTATGTGATAGTGTTGGAGTTTGAAAAATGCAGCTGATGAAGACATGAAAGCTGTATATGGTTCTTTAAAGGAGCCGATGGTTACGACCTCCAGTGTTTCAAATACAAACTTCCTCCCGCTGAGGCAGGCTGAAGTGGCAAGCAAAAACAGGATGTTTGGCGCCTTGGTAGCGGTTAAAAATGTCTACACTGTCACTTACCGTCGCCATGGCAACAACAGGAACCACAATGGGGGAGTTAATTTGACTAGTTTCTGAGTATCCTGAATTATATGATTCATCTTCACTCGAGAACAAATGTATTCAAAAACAAGGTCAGAAGCACTGGAGCTGGGTTTTTTTTTTTGTATGGACCAACAAAACAGTGTTCATGTTATTAGTCACATGTCTGATTTGCTAGCACTGTTAATGTGCCAACATAAACCTTCTTGGTGACGCTTGTGTCCAATTTGATGTGCACCACAGGGGCAGTGTTGAACCCTGTTACACTCAGTCAACATGCGGCAGAATTACTAGTAGTTAACTGGCCAATGTGTGCAAGCATTGATTTCTTTTATTTATGACCCTTCTTCAGATCCAGAGGTTTGGTGTAAACCCATTCTCTCGGGATGTCAGTCAGTGGCATTATTGCCCAGCCCCACTTTGAGCATTCACTAAGTCAAGCACAGAAACATCCATATCTGCTTCTGTGGCAATACAGTTTTAATGGGTAGTAATTATGTTCTAAAGTCGACATGACTATTCTGTAACCATGCTTAATTAGCTATTAAGATCTCTAATATGTGCTTTGGTCTATGTTTGCCTCTTGACATGTTTCCATTCAAACTATAGTCTAATGGTAAGAGGGTACATGTTTACTTAAAAGAATAATGAATTGTCTAAGTGGAAGTCAGTCTTCCTCTCCATCGCTCTCTTCTTCCCTACCTCTTTTTTTTTTCCATCTTCATAAAAGAGAGGCTACATTTCTGAAAGGTGAACATTCTGAAAGGTGAAGCAAAACAGTTTGGAGATGTTTATTACCGTATTTTGTAAATGTGTCTTTAAAATGTAGCTTTTAGTGTCCTCGGGCATGCTTTTGGGCAGTCTTAACATTACTAGACTTCTATCTATACATCGCAGTGGGAAACCTGTATTGACGTACGGCCTACTTTACCTAATACTCAAACCCGCAGGAGTATTGCTGAGGGTGCATGGGCACATCAAAACACAACTCACATATTCACTGCAAATTAGTCTCCAAATCCATATAAGCCACCGATAGCTGGGAAGAAATGCAGTAATCAATGACGGAGGTTTTCTTTTCCTCCCTAAACAGCAAAGTTATTTATGTGTGCTGACACCAATCAACATGGTGTCTCTCCTCTGACCCAGCGGAGGGAAGAAGTGCTTTATTTTTGATTATTTATTATCACCAAGCTGGTGCGTGTGTTGATTATTTATCATTATTAAAACAGTGTTAAAAGAGAGCATGTTAACACTTTTTCTTCAAAATTCTCCCCTCCCCAATGTATTACGTCAGTGTGCACGGTGTAGGACCCTGCTGCTTTCTGTGCGTAGGGGCAATTTATTAATCCATAATTGAGATTATGCCTTGTTAAATTAAAATTAAATTCCAGTTAAATGACGCTGTCTCCATCTTTTTTCCCCAGAAAGCTTCATTGTTATGTACTGTGTATCCATTGTACTGTGTACACATTAAGTTAAACTGATACTCAACAGTGCAGTTTAAAGTAACTACTACTAATTTACTCCTGCAGCAGTTTTTTTGCTGGTTTCTTAACTACATTGATGGATCCAATGGGTTTTTCCATAGCGTCACACAATAGTTTTTGATTATGTTCAAATCGCAGACATCAAACAATGTGTAAATTCTCCAGTTATGGTCTGGCCCAGACTCTGTTGAACATATAGACTATATCTGAGTATGTTTGACTGTCGAACTATAAGCTACACAGGCTCTATGCTGTTATATTTGAACGTTCAGCAGATCAGCACAAAGACAATGTTTACAATGATTATTGATTGATCATTGATAATTGGACAACTGTTTTAAACATTATCATTGTCTCAAAGACCCATATTTAATTATTCACGAGCGAGTGTACCAATGTGAAATGCTCGACCTTAAAGCTCTAAAAAACACTTTTAATTCTCCTTGTAGTGGTTTTACCCTACCGCATTTATGTGATGTTTTCATTATCTGAGGAAGATGTTGGAAAGAGAAATAAAAATGTTGAATGTAAGAATCAGCTCTCTCACTACAGACAAAACAGTTGGTCGAACATCTCGCTACTATTTTCTGTGTTTTTCTGAAAATGTTTCATAATCTTTGGAAAGCCGATCATCTACTACAGTAGTTGGCTTTCAAAACTTTGAAGAACATCTACTTAAACTGCTAGCACTTAACTAACTAACCAACATTTCTGTTTGATACGCTCTAGTCTTTCTTTTACGTGTCCAACAACATAAAGAGTAGTATATGGACCAGTGATTGTGGCATGTTGGGTAATATTTTATCGTCTACACAGCTGCCCTGAAGGTTTTAACGGCGGTGAGAGTTTGTAAGCCTTGGGAGTGAGAAGGAAATGGACCAAGGATTTGCTTTTAGTGATAAGGTTGACTGCGCTGGGCTGAGAGAGTGCTTCACTAACTAATTATTTGAAGCCTCCTCTCAGATTAGGGTAGACATGCAGAGCTTATGGACAGTCGCATAGCAGACAATCAGACCATGTAATAACCAGAGGGCCAATATTTGCTCAAATCCACTGTAACACCTCACAAAACAAAAGTGTGTAAAGCCCTAATGCTCAGCCCAATCCCACGCCACACTGCCTTGATAAACGCAGAAGACACCCCCACAATGGGCGCCATCTTTACTCTGGCAATTAGGCAGAGTTTTGGATTATCACTTCCTCAGCCCAGCACACCACAAATCCATCCGGATTCAATTATTCCCCTCCCATGTCTGTGGCCGTTTGGGCTTTTTCGGGCACATGGCCAGTGGAGAAATGTTCTAAAGAATTTCAACTGCTGAAAGTACAAAGTTATAGAAAAAAAAAAAAAAAGGTATTTTTTTTCTCCTTTGTTTTTTCTTTATTCTTGCATCCCTGCAAGTTTGACAAGTCTATTAAAATAAAAATGAAACCTTGGGAGATTACAAATACTGTCCTGGTAAATATTTTATGGAAACAATAAGCTAAATTTACTGCTTTTTCTCCTTTACAAACATGCCTCTAAAAACAAGGTTTTTTTTGTAAATGTTGTATAAAAAATGTGTTGCAGTACATCCTTCCCTTAAAGCAGCCCATGTTTTGATCCACGCCTTGTGGGCCAGGAGGGTCTCAAGTGGGCTCTGAGTAAGAACCTAAAATGCTTACTGAAAGGATTTGATTTGCTCTGTCTCGCTGCACCTCAAAGGCATTCTTTTTACTTATTAGAAAGCTCACTCAGGATAAATTGTGTAAGAGATCAAGGGTTTCCAGGGGTCTGAAGACTCTCATCTTTCTGCTCGAGTCCTCTCTTCAATGTGTTTGCTCGGATGCTTTTTTTTCTCCACCTGCTCTGTCCTTGTGGCGTGGAGAAAAAAAGCTGCTATTACACAAACTATGTGTCCTTGTATATGTGTGTTTGCATATTCAGGCCCACCTAAGTGTGCTTGAGTGTGGTAAAGTGGATATTCTTTGCAGATCTGAGATGAGAGAACCCCCCCCGGTTGTGTACATACGACCCCCCCTCCCCCCCTTTTCCCAACTCTGTTTATCCTCTTCGGTGGCTCGTTCCCCTCCCTGCAAATCACCGCCGTGACTGTCATCTAACGCGTTCCCCTATGTGTCTCCTGTCTTTTATCTACAGATACCACAGTGTCATCACAGAAAGGTAAGACAGCACTCAATCAGTCACCTGTGGATCCCCATGCGTTTTGAAATGGGTGGCATGCGGCTGTGTTTCACTGTGTTTCCGTGTGCGTTTTTTTTATTTATTTATTTATTTTTATTTTGCTAATGAGATGAAACACATTTCACGCTGTTGTTGATGTTGATTTGAAATTGAGTCATTCAACGTTTCTGCTGAAAAACAATCAGTTTGATTACAAAGTCAATCACTCACACCCACTGACACCTAGACTAAATGATCCTGCTATCCCGCAATGATATGGAGCCCACAGTCGGCGTTTTGCATCGCTTTCTGTAAGTCTTATGTTAAGACTAATCACAGTTCTGTTTAGACTCCCCCACACTTTCATGTGTATGTTAATGTGAGGTTGGGGGTGGTGATTGTTTTGCATAGTGGATCTTCAGGGAGAGACGGGAGATGTAGGAGGGGAAGATGTTTGTAGGAATGTACCTGTAGGTTGTTTTGATTTTGTTAGATGATGGGGCCACACAGTCAAACTGCCTAAACACCTGCAGGGCTCTTGTTCCGAGTCCCAGCCCTCTGCTCTTCATAGTGGAGCTACAGTAATGGCGGAGGGTGTGTCGCGCTCTGTGATTGCAAAGCAGGGGCAGACGATCACTCGAGGAGAACTCCCTGCTGACTTTGTTGAAACTTTCTTTGATTCCCCGCCGTGCTTCTGAGAACTTAGGTTTTGTTTTGTGCGAGCTCATACCCGAGCGGAACAGAACGCAGGGGAACACGGTTTCATTGTCACCTGGGTCGGCTATAATGTGCGCACCATGTATATTTGAGAAACCTAAACAGCAGGAGTCTTTGTGAACGGGGCAACATTGTTCACCTTACAAAGCTTCAGCTCTGTTGACGCCGCTTGTAGATACTGTGTAAGAGGCATTGATATAGTACATCTGTGTGACAGGTTACACTTAGTGTGCCCTCACACACACACACACACACTGTTGTGAGGCCTGTGTATGTGATGACTACGAGGCGTACGATGCTGTCAGGTGGGCCTATAAAGGTAAGTGATGTGGGTTGCCCGAGCCTCGCTCTCTGATAAATGTTGAAGGGGAGCAGAAGCTGGCGTGGCATACATCATCCCTCCACAGCCGCGCTGGCCTACGTTTCTGAATGAGAGGGAGATAAATAAGGCCACACAACCCCGACAGTGAATGAATGCTCACTTTTTTTTTTTGCCGGTACGTGTCCATGTCTGCGCTTGTGTGTGTTTGTATGTCTTTCTTTTCTTACCCAGCCAATATGTCCAATTCAAATCCGTTTAGTCAGAAGCGTCAACAAAAACATTCACTGTCTCTCGGTCCCACACAATGAGAATGCCATGAGGAAAAATAGCCTGCCGTTTTCATTCATACACTGTGAGTTATAGATGGCTATGCAGCTGTGACAGCGCTATCGGTACCGAAGAGCCATGGGGCCTTGGTGAAAATATTGTGTACATAAAGCATGCGTTTGTGTGTTTTTGTGTGTGCCTAAGCATGAAAGATGGAGAAAGCAGGACATTTGTGCGCACTGGCAATGTCAGCTCCCCACAGTCTCAAAGCGTTAATATTCAACATGAGAGATGTGGGTCTCCCATCTGTTAAATAAGTACAACTCTGCCGTTCATGTGTTAGACTGAAAGCCAGAACGTAGAGTTAGGTCGAGGTAGTTTTCAGGCTGTGGTTGTATAACCTTTACTATTGTTCATCACCAATATCATGATTAATACAGGACCTCATTATAATGTGACCTTATTCTTTAATTCTCTACTTTTGGAACACCCCCACTCTCCCCCCCCCCCCCTACCATGACATCCTTTATCCAACACCTCTCCACCCCCTTACACTCCTCCTCCTCCTCCCTCTCTTTCTGCCAAATGAAGTATATTTATGGCACCTGTGCTGGAAAAACAGTCTCCAGGAGACGTCCCTCTAATTTCATTTTCAAAATGCCAGCAATAAATTTATCAAATGGGCTGAATCGAATCGGAGTCACACGCAGTGCCATCCGTCATGGGCTGTCCCTGAGGGGCCTGTGGGCGTACTTAAGCCAGCCAAAAACCTCTGCTGGCAGGAGAAAAAGACTGAGTGTTGAGAGGGGAGGGGGGGGATCCTGGTAGGAGGGAAACCAGATGAATGTACTGGAGAAATGCGCTGAGAACAAAGATGTGTGTGCATATCTTTATGTGCTTAGACGCATATGCACAGGCATGAATAAGCTTGTGCGTGAGTGTGGATGCATATGTCTGCACAGAGGTCAATGCTAATTCTTCAACACATTGGAGCCTCACGATGGAATCTCAGTTAAGCACTTTGGCTGTCAATGTGCCAGTGTAATAATTGATTAATTGCAACACAAGTTAATTGATTGTTTTGCTGATTTTTGCATTTGTAAATCCCTCTCAGTTCAAACAACACTTTGAGCCTAATCCCCCTCGTCTGCCTCTGAAAACTCCAGGTTCACACGCTCTATGCCCTCTCATTCCCCTCCCATCTCTCCCTTCCTCATCCTCTGTACCTGACTTTGGCACCTTTGCCTCTCTTTTTAAATGCCTTTGTCCCTGCTTTCCTTTTGTTTCACCCCTCTTTCCCTCTGCCTATCTCTCAGCATTTATCACTGTGCAGGTTAAGCCAGGCATGAGTGAGGGTAAAGCAGCTTAGTACTAACAGGGCTAATGAAGTCAGGCCCCGTATTCCTCTGACGGGGATCAGTGGCGCTACTCTGTGAAGCCTGTCAGCGTTTAATGATTAGATGAAACATTCAGACACCCGCTCCGAGAAGACAGGCACACTGATATGTGGTAATACCCAACTGTGGTCTCTCTTACCCAGATCCCCAAACATTTATGCATGTGCACGTACTCTCTACGCAGGCACATACAGTGTGTGCATGCGCCCATGCACTCCCAATCCTCCCACTTTGCGATGGTGTTGATTTATGACTCAAACATGGCATCAAGGGGTAGACGCCACAAAGTGATTGGAAGAACAAACGATTGACGGAGATTTAGAGAACAAGCAATCTGGCTATTGATTCCCGTCATGTGCAGGAAGGTGCGGGAAAAAAAGTAAGCTGCATGCAGGAGAGTTACCCCTCACCTTGATGAGCAGATTGTAAACAACTCCACACGCTCTATGCAAGATGCATGCTGTGGTCCATCATTTTTCACTGCTTTCCAATTCTGCTGAAAAAAGAACGATAGAAGATCAATCAAAGGGTCAACATTTCTAAACCTTTTTTTTCAACATTTCAAGATTCATCTCTGTTTCTTCTTCTTATTCCTATTAGATAGAGTTACCCTTCGCCGGTGCGCATGCATGGCAGCTTAATGTGTGCTTATGCTGGAGTGTGTTAGTAATTCAGTAAGTGTTTCAGTGTCAAAGTGGGAGTGTGTTTAAATGCTCAAACTGAGGAACGGCGTGACGGAGGTAATGGTTGGGTCAACAGGCTGCTTGTATGTCGGAATGAAAGGGTGCCTGCGAGAGCTTGGCCACTTTTTGCCCCATTAGCCACACATGCTAATTTACCGGTCAACTTACACACTAGGTAAATGCACAACTTCTCCCCGTTTTGCCTTTTTCCACTCTCCTCCTCTCTAAATCTCCAGGCTTCTCCCTCATTACGTTCTGTTCAATAACTTCCTTCTCTTTTTCCCCCGCGTGAAATCACCGGTTAAGCTTCCAATTGAGGAATTCGAAGACGATAAATATCCGATGTGCATTTCTGCCACTGTGCAGCTGCTGTTTCCAGGCTCTCGTGTATCTCTTGGTTTGCAAATCCTCCTTAAAAGTAATTGGGGAAACTACTTGAAAATATAGTTGAACAAGGATTGAGCCTAAAGATTGCTTGTGTTCTAATTTTTAATGTTCATTGTTAAGAAAAATGGGATGGCTTGCTCCTCTTGGCTACTAGTGTGTGTATCTGTGTCTGTGTGTGTGTGTGTGTGAGGCGATTTGTCCGCTACAGTAGGCAAACGCTATACAAGTGTAGTCTATCTACCATGTTATCTTTTGCCTGAATCTGCCCAGCATTTTTAAGTCTATTAATAATTTACCTTCAACATCTTCTTCCCTCCTATTGTGAGGTTTTGGTAACTTACCAATTAGCTAAATGCTACTTCTGACAGTACAGCACAGACACATCCAAATAAGAGTTAAGGATATCTTTATGCTAAATACAAAATAAAGAAAGTCTGAGTGCAAAGACTAAGCCACTGGCTTATTCCCTTCCTCTAAAAGAGCACATCACTATTTAACATGGCAATTAGAAATGTCCACAGCTTAATTCTCAAAATTAGTACCTGATAATCACAATGCAGTAATCCTCATGTGATCTTCTCCGCTATTAACAGCCTCGTAAATCCAGCTCCAAAAAAGCCTCTCTGACACCGTAGCCTCACCAGAGTGTGATGAGTTTGCAGCGTTGTTCAGAGACACGATAATAAACATTAAGTTGACTACTAGCTAGGGTGTAAATAATGATCTGTGAGAGACCTTATCTGGGCTCATTAAAAAAAAGTATTGCAATTAAAACATCGCCGTGCTCCCTTGATCCTGTCCTGACCACCTTCTTACAGCATGTTAAAGTCTTCAGTGCTCAGGAAGCTGTGGTCATTATGTGAAAGCTGCCATAGCAAAACGTAACCTCTGAAGTTCTTCACAGGCGTTGACATGTTTGATCTAATTTAGTCTCATTTGGTTACATTCTTACCTTACTGTTAACACAGCGCTGACACAGCCCCAGATCACATGCAATGGGATTAAATGAAATGAAGATTAAGTTGTGATGCTTTATTTCAGCCCGCATGATACACATTGAGAAATCTTTATAATGCGATATCGAATGAATAATGATTGTACCGCTATTATAAGTAATAATGCTCTGAATATCACAACGTATAAAGAAAGTAAACAAAATAATATTATAGAAGATAATAATTAATAGTATGTTGAGTGGTAGTAACGGCAAGAAGCATGTTGCAGTAGCTATGTATCTTTATTTCTACAGAACATACGCTTCTCTATGTTTACATTGTACCAAGTGCAGAAACCATTTGAGCAATTTTAATTTTAAAGTGCACCATTACACTCAATTTGTGGGAGCAGGGTGTCCTAGCTGTAGTTATAGTAATAGTTGCTACAGAAGCAACATTTACCCAAGCACCTCATTATGCCAATTTTATCTTTTTGTGGACTTTTGTAGACTGTAAAATCCACTAACATCCCCATCCCTGGCTTAAAGGAGCATAACAGGCAAACATGTTTCTCATTATTTATTTTTCACTTAATTTATTCCAAACAAATGTATTTATAAATGGGCGGGATATGTTATTTTACATATATTGCATTATGAAGATTAATCTCAATTATTAGGACATCTTTAGACTAATCTATTATCTTTAGCACAGTTGTCTTTTTAGTCACATGCCCTCATCCTTCTATAGAGTCGACATGTATAGGAATATATTTTAGTGCAACGATTGTTTTATGCCTGCGTTTGCCTCGTGAAGGCATGATATAATAACATATTATTATATCAGATGTCATTATTTTCAGACGTCTGCCTTCATAGCAGTGTGCATTTAAAGAGCTTTGTTGATCACACATCTATCATATGGTGATACAGGTGGTGCTTTGATTTACTTTGATTCATTAGTTTTCCCAAGTGTTAAAATACATCGTCATTCATGTGCTGTTTTGGAAAGGAACACAAATATGTGTTTTCCAAAGTTGGCACGTGTTAACAATAAAATAACATAAGCTTTCTGCACACAGGAGGATCAACTAGCTTGGCTTTCTCCCCGTCACTCTCCGCTCTTTCTACATCAAAGGTTGAAAATAGTCACAGACGGTGTTCTTCTAATTCATCACATTTCTTCAATACGCAGTTCACGTTTTAATCTTAACGTTTTAAACCAGGCTTGCCTCTAGTGATGGCAATGTCAGTTAGTCGGTTTTGGCAGACCACCGCTTTTGTTAAGAGGGAAATATCTTAATAGCTATTGGATGGGTTGACATGGAATTTTGCACAAGCACTCTTGTCTCCAAAATGTGAAGCCTGCAGGCTTAATTGACCCCCTGACTTTTCCACTAGCACCACTAGTAGGTTGACATTATTGATTTTGTTTAGGGGTAAGTTCTCGGAAAAAAAGCAATTTGATGGATTGCCATGAAATTTAGTACAGATATCTCTAGTGCCCAGAGGACGCTAATGATCTAGCGCCACAAGCAGATCACTCAGTCAGTGAAGTAGCTCAACATCTACTGCATAAATTAGCGCAAAACTGTGGACATTCATGGTTCCTCGGCAGTGTATTCTGATGACTTTGGTGCCCCCCTAGCTTTGTAGCTCCAACAGCAGGTTGAAATGTTTTGTTTGGAGTGAAGCACCTTGATGATGAATTGCCTTGGAAATTGGGTTGCAAATAAATGTCTCCCTTAGGATGAATTGTAATAACTTCTGTGGTCCCCTGACTGTCCCTCTTGTACCATCATCAATTTCATTTTGTTCCCAATACTTTGCTTAATGATTTAAAAATAAAACCCCTGCATAACTCAGCCTTAGCTTGACTTTGTGTTTAGTGTTTATTAGCTACAGTTAGCATGCTAAACTAATTGGTGAACATGATGAACATTATAGCTGCTGCACATTGTCATTATGGTTTTAGCATTTATCTCAGGCACATCAGTACAAGCGGCTATGATGGTGCTTTAAGTACTTTAATACTTACAGAGTGTTGCTGTACACTTTAATGCAATGTTTCCACTGCATGGTACAGCTCTGCTCGACTAGACTCACGTTGGGTACCAGGTGCTTTTCTCCATTTTGTTTTTCCACTGCGAATAGTACCAGCCTCAGTGTAAATGGGATGATCAGCTGGTTGCTGTAGCGCCGCCGCATGAAATACTATCACCAAGCTAGTTTAAATTGAATTTTAAAATTTCATTCCTTCTCAAAATGATGCTTTGGCTGTCCAAGCCTGCCCACAGAAAGAAAACACTGCCATTGTAATCTAATTTAATGTATTTGAACTACCATCAACTTACTCCCACGTTTTTTCTTGAATACAGTTAAACTGCCCAAAGCCCTGTGTGTACTGCAGTATCAGAAGTTGTTTCTGGGCTTCCTATGTAGCAGTAATGACTGAATGAGTATGTGCAAACATGCACGGTTTGTTTTCTGCTGCGTCCTGCTCATGCCACTCTGGATCCCTGCGACGATTACCATGATTACTTTGACTTTTCTTTTTTTTTTTTTTAATTCAGCTCTGCCTGGAGAGAGGGGTCGTTATAGACATGATATTCTCTATTGACTCCCTCAGGCCTACTAACAAGGTCTGTGATATGTGGGTGTTAAATTCCAGCAGAAGACACTGTACGATCACGGCGGACCCCCGAACGAGCATGATAAAAAAAGCTCTGTGACGAGACTGCCGAAAAAAGACACGGTGTCACCTGCGCTTAAAGCAGAAAGTATTCCTTTTTTCTGCAACAATATGAAAGGCTCTTCGTTATTGCTCACAAGAGGCAGATAATGCGTTTTGTTTGCCAGGCTAAACCCTGCAACATGTCCAACTGAGTGTTTGCCAGCGATAAAGATAAAGACAAAACCACACAACGAGAGCCTCAGCAGACCCACATCTTAGACTCATTAAGGCTGTCTGGCCATCGAAACATTTCTCAGGCAAAGACGGAGAGCAGATAAAAGCTGAATCGAGTATAACAAAAATAATGGAGACGGAAGTAAACTGATCACCACTCTTTCTTAGATGGATAGAATCCTGTTCTTAAGCCTCAACTGCCAATTAGATATGAGAGCAGCCTGTTCCCTTGACGGATGGACTTAATTTGATATTCTGTGGTCTGCTCAGCGGGGTGCAACACTGATTGCACTGGTGGATGGAGTTTTCAGGCCATCCATACAGGCTAAGTGTAATTGACTTTGTAGAGATAGACCGCAGCTTATCATAACTGTTCTCTCTTCGGTAGAGCGGTTCCCTTTTTAAAAGGTGCATCAGCTCTGTATCTGATGGTGTGTGGCAGGTATCTGGAGGATTAGTGCGCGGTTGCAGTGTGGTGTCAGCGAGGAACAGAGCTGCAGTAATCCCATGGCGCAAATAACTCTTTGTCATAATTCGACAACATGTTATTGTCACAGGACTACCTGCTCCGAGTCACTTATATGATTCATACATCTTTGTCTGTTTACTGACAAGACGCCACAGTTGGGCTTGAAGCCCTACGGGGCTGGCATTGCCAAGGAAGCGGGTGGCATATTGCACCCAGCAGGACAGCTCCTATGTGGGCCTGCTCGGCAGAAGGATTTGGCCAGCTTGGATTATCTCAGCAGGGTGAAACAGAGGGATACCAACAGGGAGGGACCAACAGAGAGTGGAAGACAGAATACATCAATCTCTGCTCAGTACATGGACACCTGAGAAGCCTGGGAAAAAGATGCTGAGAATCACGATATACACCAGTGAAACATGAAACTTCCCACACACCTCTGCCATTGGCTATAAACCCTGAGCCACATAATCGTCAACAATTAGACACATTTAGTTTTTCCTTTCAAATTGTTTAGCTTTTTTTTTCTTTCTTTTTTTTTTCCATATTTTTCTTCTTTTTGCGTTTAACTACAGCTATAAATTTCTCAGCGAGGACATGTGAATATTCATTCAGATGGCCATAATGAGATAAACACATCTCCTGACTCCACAGTCGCACTAATTAAGCAGACTTTTTCCTTCTTCAGTGCTGTGCTCTCAAACCTCGTCCACTGCTCAAAAGCATGTCATCACGGTTATGGCAGATGGGTATTCTTATGCCAAAAAAAATTAATAAGTAAGTTGAATAGTTGAAAACCCACAAACAGGAAAGAATGCAGAGCCAGTTGCCTCTGACAGACTGCTGAGGAAACGGGTCTTTATTCTTCGCTCAGGCATTTCTGTCTGAGGGATGGATCTAATCCAAGAGTTTATTACCAAACTTCAGATGCAAAGCCTATTCGTTTTCTGACACCAAAGAGGGCCAAGAAAACGAATCGGGGTCTGGACAAATTGGCATCACTCACACAAGCGCAGTGGAAAGAAATTCTGAAAAGTAGAAGCAGCGTCTTCCTTCAGCTCTCCTCCAGCATCGTTCGAGCTTCCTCTGATAACTATTCCATTTTATTTTATTTTTTTTATACCGTTCTCACACTCACAGTGCATTGTGTTGATTATATGTTTTACAGTAATGCACGGACACATTTAAAGCAAATCATTATGTTACCGCCGTCTTCCCTTCGGGCTCATGTAATAAGATTGTGTTCTGGTAGGGAGCGAGAGAGATGGAGCGAAAGAGGGGATAATGTAGTATCACATTGTGAGGTGTAGCCGCTGCATCAGGTATTCAGGCCACACATTCACTTCTCCCAACATCGTAGAATTCCCAGGGTTCCCTCCTTGCTTTGAAACCAAACAAAGAAAAGCTCCAGAGGCATTCTCGTTTAGAGAGCATAGGGGTAGCAGAAGGAGCAGAAATGGTTTGCCTTGCAGGGAAAATGACATTAAATGGTTAAAGATTTAGAAAGAGGAGAAAGGAAAAGATCTTAATGAGTTAACAAAGGGACACGGGTGAGAGGAGCGGATGATAACCAGGTCCCTTTGGAAATGTTGCCATGCTCCCCTGATGCCTTGATGGGATCAGGAATTACTTGATGGCAAATGCTAACAAACATATTTGATTAGTACTATACGACTGTGTAAGCTTAGATCAAGGATTAATTAAAACAAGTGTTTATTTATTCATTTGACATTATCATGCATGTCTTGTGGTTAAAACAAAACAACTTTTGGTCATCTTCCCGTGCTCATGTGGCCTGTCCTCTTAAGGTTGGGTTTTTGTGCCACTTTAAAGTAACCATTTTACACTCGGCAGGATTTAGGATAACAAATTACTGTGCAAAGCTACCTCAGTTTCCAGTCAGCCTGTTTACCCTGGAGAGAGACATGGCACCTAGGAAGCAAGATAGGCCCAGATGGATTATTCCAGGCTAATTCCGAGCACAAATCAGCTCGCAGCCATCAATAATTCATGTTGAAGTCTTTGAAAAGTAAACACTGCTTAGCCCATTAAGAATCCAGATTGGCACAATGCCATAATGTCACAAATACTGTACACAACATAACTACACATACAGTACAGAGGGCCACTACTGAGAAAAAAAATGGTTGTGCTCTGTATGGAAATCCAATGCTCATTAGAAGAAGTAGAATCTTTGCGGACCCATAACCAGTATTACCTGGTGCGGAATTAGCATGGAATTGATGCTGAAGAGGACAGTATAGGGAGGCAATTAGAGTGACAGCTGGTGCTGAGATGTGTGGTGTGCTGTGGATTGATCTTCTTCGTCAGTTTTGTTTCTGTGCACTTCAGACACATAGGAGACCTGCGCCCTCGTTCAGTCAGTAAATGCACGTAGCTTAAATGCTAAAGAAGATCACGTTCCCACTGCAAGCGTTCATTTTTCCTTTCCTTTTTCTGATATCATTTGCATTGACTTCCCCCCCCATTACCCTCAGCCATTTTTTCCCCTGTTTGTCTTTCATGTACTTTTCCAAGGTCTGTCTGTGATATTGAAGCTTCGGGGAGTTGCTGGCTGTGCAGTATGTTTATGCTGCTTTTAGCAATTCTCCGTGATCAGCAACGCAATTCCCACGTGAGCAATACAAGATAGGGAGTGGTCTCTGTCTGTCTAACGCTCATTAGATAAAGAGGCGGTTCATGTACTGTACTTCTACCAGTGGTATTACAATCAGTTTGTCTGTCTGTATATTTCTCTTTTTTTCTCTCTTACTGTTATTTTGCAAAGCTCTGGAGATGGTCTGCTCAGTACAAACAGCATCTGTCCGGGAGAATAATAACATCTATAATCGTTCCCCAGAGAGACAACAGTGGAAAACAGAGTTTTTCATCTTAAACTTTGCAACTTAAAATTTCTGATATGATTTATAGACACCATACACTGGATAGTCTCTAAAAGCATCAGTTTCAAGTTGTCAGTGGTGACAAGAATGTTATACATTAGCTCTTGCGTGATACTCTCTTTTTGCATATTTCATTTCTTCTCCTCCCCACATCTGTTGTAGCTTAGCTTATCGGTCCAGCAGATGTGATTTCATGTTGAGTTGAACCGGAGATTTGCCATACTCGATATAAGCGCAAAACAAGGGAAGGTGAAATAGTCTATTTCTGGCTTTATTTCATTTTTCTTTAACCCCTCCTTGGATGTGAAAAATAGTCCCTGAACACTACCCCCTATCAGGTAGAAATCAAACAGCCAGAGGGTGCAGCTCCTCCTTCCAACATCGCATGTGAGGAAAAAGCATATTCACATAGGTTGAGATTTTATGGCAGGTTTCCAGGCATATGGATTTATGTCTGAATGCAGAGAGGAGATGGAAAGTGTTGGTGGGGTTCCCGGGTGGATTAAATGCTTACTTTGTACTTGCTCGTGTGTGTGTAGTGAGTGAGTGTGTGTGTGTGTGTGTGTGTGTGTGTGTACACGCAGATGAGCGAGCACATACCTGTGTGTGTCTGTTTCAGTGAACGTGTATGTGCACACTCCAGTGTACGAGAGTTGTCACTCCTGTTGCAGCTCACTCCATTAGTGGGTAGGGATTCCTGTGCTCTGCTCCTAGCCAGAGGAGACCAATTAAAGCCATCAGGCAGCGTTGGGGGAGCCGGGCTGCTCTCAGTGCCTGCGGAGCTGGAGAACAGAGGGTTTAAACTGGCTCCATCAGCTCCGCGGTGCCTGCAGACAGGCAGTACAGGGAGATTCTGAGACAATTACAGGTATACTGCTAAATGATACAGGGATGTTGATGAATTCATTGCTTACACTTTTTGAGTCTGTGTTTTTCTTTTGTTTTAGTTTTCATCATCTCCTGTAAAGCGCACTGCATCCACCGGCATTGATGGGCTTTTATACGTACAGATTATTATAGTAATTATTATGATCATTGTTTTCACAGTCGCAAGAGGCTGTGTAGCAGCATTCACTAGCAGGAGGTCAGGTCAGTCTATTAGGAAATTAAAGAAAATGACTGAAATGCGTACAATCCTCTGCTCTGAATCACAAGTTTTAATCTAATAGTTAATTCATTAATTCAGATTTAACTTGCTCCCAGTGTTCATAGGAGTGAAATGATGTCCTACTTTGGTAACTCCAAACTCCTTTTGCATGACCTTTTTTCATTAGCGAGACAAAAACTTCACCATTTTATAAAAAAAAAAAAAAAAAAAAAGAAGTTTTGCAGCACTATGAGGATGTTTGGAATACTTTAAAACAATCCTATCTCCCTAGTAGAAGTAGCAGAGATTCAACGCAGTCTGAGGCTTTCCCAGTGGGTGTTATTATTGTGTGGTTTTCTTGCAGCCTTCCACACTAATGCTGCTCTCATCAGTGATGCTCGACCATGCTTCGGGGATTTGTTATAGTATGGAGCCAGAGATGTCATACCCTGTTACAAAATAAGGAACCAAATATGAACTCTTCCGGTCTCCACCCCCCCTAACCCCCCCTGCCCTGGGGATCAGTACTGTGGAAATAGAGCCCGCTCCATAGTGTCTACTCAGTAGGCAATAACTCACCGCTCAGGCTCAGATAAAGAGCTCCATTCATTAAAGTGGCTGCTCTCTTCCTCCACACAAGTGACACCTATCCCCCAGGAGAGCCTGGTGAACTACAGGGTTGAAACTACAGGCACAGCCTTCGCAAGCCCCTGATTGCCTCCCTCCAAGCTATTTGAAGAAGGCTAACCTCCCCTACACACCAGCTCCCTGAGCCTCATTCTCCATCTGATCTTCATTTCTTCACCTCATTCTTCATTTCCCCACCTTCCTCTTAATACGCTAACTCATTGCCTTTATTATCCCCATCACCTGCACATCTCCATCTGCTGCCCTAATCACACCTCCACTCTTTTTCTCCGCTGACACTTTGGTGGTTTCCCCCTCACTCGCGCTCACTTCCTCTTTCCCATGTTCATCTCCATCAACAGCTTCGATCGTTTCTCTTTCATATATCCATCCTTTGCCATCGCCTCTCCTGTTCTGTCTCTTCGGCGTGTCCGTGAGGTCCCTAAGCACTGGAAGCCGCTGATGCGTGTACCGGTCAGCAGTACTCATGGGTAATGTGTAGATCATTCATCCTCTGGACAGGTATGTAATGGAGGCGGGACGGAGGGGAGAAAGGGGACAGTGGGAGATCTCTGGGGGTATGAGAATCAATTTCATCGGGAATCACCGGAGCAAAGAAGCAGAACCTTTCTCTCTCTCTTTGAGCTTCTCTTTCTTCCCCTCGCTCTCTCTCTGTCTTCATTTCCCACCCCTCTATCTCATTTCTCTCTGACTGCTCATACTGATCAGCTCACAAGACTTTAGCTTTACACCAAGCAGCAGGATAAATCCCTACGCAAATTAGAACACAGTGGCCATTGCTTAAGTCAACACATAAAATGATGGTCCCGTGTACAGAACTGCAGAATAAAAGAAACACACTCTCCCTTCTCCTTTCCAACATATCTCCGTGGGCACAGTAGTGCATCAGAGCAAAAAAGGGGGGGGAAAAAACTCAGTTTTCCCCTCTAGTGCTACTATAGCTGGCCATGGCGAAAGGCCTGCTACACTTCTGTTCTGGAGAGCCAGTGGAGACGAACAGCAGTAACATGCATGCAGGCTCTTTCCGTCACCCGTGAAATAAAGCTTTGGTTAAAACAGCCCAACATGCTTGCGCTTGGTACCTGTAGCAAAGACGTGCATGCTAATGTCTTTTAATGGCATGACAATTCAGCACAGGTTCCACTTCATAAACTGAAATGAATGACTATTGGCTCACTAACGTACACCATTTGACCTGGCACACGAGAGGAAACGATGATGTGGGAGACAAGTAAAACTGCTCATCAATCACAACCACGGATGGTCAGGCGCTCTCATCTTGTAGTAGTAATGTTCAGTGAATTGATTATGGAATGATGAGGTGGAGTAAAATGCTGCGTCTTAAGCATTTATAGCAGAGTGAACACTTTTTTTAAATGTGTGATGGCCATGAAAGGTTTGCACAGATGTTAATGTTCCTACAGAATCCCTACAATGGAGTTTCCATTTCTGTGTACGATCTCTCTATTTGGGAAGGAGACAGTGATGAAGAGAGATGAAGAATGTGTGTGGGAATTAAAAAAGAAAAATGGAGACTGAGAGAAAGATAAAGTAAGTGAAAGACATAGAGAGCCAAGGGAGGTTCTGCCGAGTGGGTTTTCCACTCTACTGGTACAGAAATGATGCATAACTCCACAGTATGCCCTTTAATTGGTGCTATTAATATCAGTTAAAGTTTTAATACCTATTTATTAAAACTTAAACTTTTTTTCGGAGACCTAATGTGAATAGCATTATGAATCTCAAGGGCTGTGCTCTATAAAAAGGCTCAGACATAAATTATTAATGCTCTACCACTTCATCTGCAAGATCTCACTCCTACAAGATTTGTTAAAAAGGAAATAGCCCAAAGGTCTAATATTAGGATGGATTTTCAACATTAAATACTCTACATGCGAGTTCCATATTTCTTGAATAATTCTACTAAAAACCGCACATGTCACCTCCACATTGCTAAAAAGTTTTTAGCAGCGCCTTTAACCTACTCATCATTAGCTTGTGGAGCCATGACAGGAGATCTCTAGTCTAAATTGGTCATGTTTAAAATGTAAACCGAGTGTGGAGGAAGACAGAGAGGAATCCTAATGTGCACAGCAGCCTAATTTGTCTGTTTGTATCATTAAAGTCCTTTCCTCTGTCAGATAATGTGTGATGTGAAAGTCCTAGCACTTATCTGCTGAAAAAAATAGGCAAATATGAACCGAGAAACATTTTAGGAAGCCGTAGATCCAGTTATCCTCTGCTATTAGAGTTAATTATGGTTCAAAGATTAGAAACTTTCTGCTCTGACACTTGAGTTATCTGTAGTTTATAGTTTGAACTTTACAAAAAGTTTGAAAGTACACTCAGCGGGCAGCACAAGCACCAGCAGTCTGAAAAGCCTTCATATAGGGAGGGGAAGATAAAGAGAATATGTATTTATTTTTGAAAATGCGACAAATAAGTCCCTAATAATAATAATAATAAATCCCTAAAAAAAAAGACGAGAAACAAAACAAAAAAATAACAAATAAAATTAACAGTAAACAGTAAATAAAATGAATAGCAAATTCTATTTCTCATAAACAATATTAACAAATAGGGACAGGATTAGCAGAGATCAGTGAGGCCATTTGTGACAACACAGTAGTATGTATTGCATTGGCGTGAGGAGGGGAGATGGATTATTGCGCTGGACTGACATCAGCCTATTAACATTTAGGAGCACAATACATGCACTATATTATATGGAAAATGGAGACCAAGAAAAATTTCAAATATTTGGCAGATTACAAAAAGTTATCGTTATGTTGATGAAATGTAAGTGATGTCTCTTTTTACGTAATTAAAGTGTTTATGGACGTAATTTGTCAGATAATGACACAACTTTCGTGGTATCTGATGTGTGGCTGGGGATTCCACTGCCACACGTATAACAAAAAAATAAATAATGTAATCGACTTGTCTGGTTAAACTTGCAGGCATAATGACACTTGCATCTTACTCCCTCACGCTCTACTTCTTTTCCTCTTTTCTTTCTTGTATCCTCGATCAACCCTCACATCCCCCAGTGTTCTATTTCATCGCTTTCCTCACAGTGGTCTCCTGCACCTCCATCTTCACCTCGCAGTTTCAGCTGGAGAGTATGAAATGAAGCTTGTATGATTAAATATTAACAGCCTGCTGATGAGGGGATTGAGAGCGAGGGTGGGAAGAGGAGAACACCACTGAATCCTCTGCCCTACTTCTTACTGTTAATGTCCACTGGGAATTATTCATGTATCAGCTAACCTGCACTGGCACCTAAGAAGGCACAAGGGTAGCAGTGAGCTGTGCCAGAGTGGCACTGAGTGAGCCAGGGTCAATCAACATTAATAGAAATCCTATTGGGGGAATAGAATTCCAGGGTGGAGGGAAGCTTTCATTATTAATTAGGCTGTCAGATGCTGTTCTTATCTGTTTGGATGAGAGTTTTCAAAGGGGAAGTGGCTGCCGTATAAAGTTTTAGCTATAGTGCAAATTGCAAGTGTATAGGTAATCGTCAACATGCCAGAGTCTCCATAGTGCAGACCAGAGAGTGCTGGATTCATTATTTAATTCAGAAATGAACCACCAATTAGCTCATAACACATCAACATGTCTTAATTATTCAGCCCTAATAACATGCTCATGCAAATGTCTGAGTCCTAACTTTTACCCAGAATTTGATGTTGGCAGTCATGAATAAAGCCAGATGACTTTTTATGAGGAAGCGCTAATTTTAATCTACTAGCTATTATCATATTTGTCTTCAGCTGACTCGCAGCTTAACATGCACTAATAGCAGAGGAAAATGTGTAAACCCTCCTCAGGGACAATACATGTTCCAGTTCTGGTGTTTGTTGAGGCATTAACATACACAAGTCCTCATAATCTCGACAATTAGACTTGATTAAACCAGGGTTTATGCAGTATCTGAGCAGTGTGAGTGGATCGGCATAATGTGCTGCGCGGTCTTTCAGTTTCATTGTACATTGTGTAACAAAGATGAGATTTTAGAAATGGGTCCCTCAGCGTATGAGTCATTAGAAGACATGGTAAACTTGAGTCTTTGCGGAGTTGTGCTTGCCGTTTGAGTGTTAGTGTTGTGTAGCGTGCTTAAGCTCTATCTGGTGCTCGTACTGGTGCACTCAGGCTATAAAGACTTCTCTGCTCACACCTCACAGAGCAGAGTCTTTGTCTGTGTATCGGCGCATTGCTCTTTGCGTGCGTGCATCAGGGTTTTCTTTTAAGAGTGGTCATGGGCAATGTTCCCTGCCACTGCCTTTTAATTTCTCTCTGTGAGACATCCATGTTCAGAGCGAATGCATCACGCAGCTCAAGGAGGGCCGCGAAGCAATTAGGGCTCTCTGGCGCCCTTTGAAATAAAGGTCCCTGCAGCCCCAGGCGAGCTACGAGGGGAGAAAACACAGAAAAGACCTCAACTACAGTCGCTCCAGGAATTCAAAGGGATGAACAGCCACTCACCTTCACCTTCCTTCCACTCCTGCTTGGCTCAATTGCAAAACCTAGTGGAGGCAGTGAGAGGTGGGTAGTGGCTCTGTGTGTTTGTGCGGAGTGTGTGATCTTCTTTTAAGAAGTGACCACCCAGTGAGGCTAATTGTCTCAGTGCTTACAGCTGTTAACCTACACACAACTGCTATGACATGACAACCTTGTTTCAGATTCACGCTCTCTTCATTCCCACAGCTTCCATGTGATTTTTACTTCAGCGAGGCGGACGCTGAACATGGTTTGCTTGGGTGAATGCAAACATAACGAGAGTTAAACCTAATCAAAAACGTTTGGTGACTTTTTCTTCTTCTCTCACCTGCCGCCCCTGGCTGATGACCATTAATCTATGCAGACGGACACGCCTGCTATCCACACACACACGCACGCGCACACACACACGCACACACCTCCCAAGGATGCACAGCAAGTAATCATCGCGCCCTGTTGTTCTTCTGAAGTGCCACAAACTCACCTCGAACTTGAAACTTAAAAATAGCTGATGGAGGTCGTCGTCATTACTTCACAGATTTGTCCCCCTTTGGAGTTTTAAATTCCAAATGTGGGCATTATTTATTTATTTATTTTTTTTAAAAGGCCTCCCAGCAGCTCACAGGAGGTATTTGTTATCTACAGTCTAAGGAACAAAGTTAAGCCAGAGAGAGAAAACACAGGGAGAGAGAGTAATTGGTAGTGAAAGAGAAGAGTAGATGATTTCCCCTGCTACTACTCCGGCTTTAAAGAGTAAACATAATAATAGTGCTCACCTATTGGTGTCGGGGGTTTTGGGGGCCCAGTTCATCTCGGTATTACTATAGGAAGCACAGCTCCAAATATCTGCTTTGTTAACTAACTCCACAATGAGAACAAGGCTGAAGTAAGGATTAAAGTCTCCCTTACCACCAGTGCTAATGACACCATTACTACTACTAATACAGCTACCATGAATCATCAGCATTATCATTATTGGAATAGACATTTTCAAAGCACATTAAGTGACTAAATGATAATAACAAAAGATTAAATAAACAAGAAAAACACAAAAATGATATGGCAATGTTTCCAAAATAGTAATCACTAAAATAAAACATGAAAAGGCAGTTCAAGGACTATTAAGTAAAGATAATTACGTAAATGTTTGTTTTTAAAAATGGGCTTTTAAAGATGATACTGACGCAGACTGAACTCATTAGGAAGGTCATTCCATAAACAGAAACTCGCTGATGGCAAAGGCTCAATAATTCCTTTATTCAAACACATCAGAAAATGTCTCTGACAACACATTATTATTATATTTGTATTCTTTTTTTAAATTGCGGCGATAGATCTAGGTGTGTATATGCTGATGCCAGTACTTCAGAAGTGTTTTGTGTGGGTTTAGTAGCAATATCGCCTGTTTGGTGTTGTTGATAATGTGATTCTGCTAATGACAGTGGTAATTGCATTGGGAGAGTGGCCTGTTTGTTGCTGAGCTTGTAAAAGAATGGCTGAACATGCACCTGCCATCTCCAGAGATACTCATTAAAGAGGAGAAATGCCAAGTCCCAACATCTCAGTACCCCCTTGTAGACACACACACACACACACACACACACACTAATCAAAATGGGATTTGTTCCCCCCTTTGGTATGATTCTAATTCTCGGTCCACATTTGCCAATTCCTCCAACAAAATTAAACATTTCTCTCTATTTTTGCTCCCCAGCTGCAGTGAGAGTAAACGGTGAGAAAATGCAAGTTAAGGTGTGAAATTACAACCTAACACTGTCTTCTCCTCTCCAACTTAAAATCAGGGCAGCAGCTAATGCCGTAGAGTACTGAATCACCTGACAATTATTCAGAAACATGCCCAGATGTAAACTGATTGAACAAGAGGAAAAGAAAAAGAAGAGTGTAACTCTAAGATCAAAGCATGCTAAGTGGATAGTTTGTAAAGAGTGAAATAAGATGTGCTTGCTCAGTGCGGACATATTTGCCAACGGCTCCAGTGAAAGTCACAATTTGCATTCATTTGCAAGTGGCATGGTTAATTTGTGTTTAGTCCTAACACCACATGAAAGACACAGCAATACGTTCATCTTGTAATTATGGCAGCCCACTTTCTATCAACCCAATCTTCTTGAAAGTCACTTGTATAGAAACTTAACAAGAGTCCCTGAGCATGGATGTGCGTTGGTGTGTACTGCTTGGAGGTATGCGCTGTGTGTCTGTGCACTTTCACGAGAGCAGAAAGCTCATGAAGGCTGAGCATGTGAATAGAAAGAGGATTTTGAACTTTCCCACTTCATCTAATTGGTCTGCCAATTCTTCTGGCATCCCGCTGCTGCTCTGCCGTTTGACCACAAGCCCTTTTACTCTGAGGGAAATAAAGAGCGCTTTCGCTGAGTCTGTCACCTCCGTCTTTTACTGTCAATCACGTCCCTCACTATTCTCTCCTCCCCCTTTTAACTTCCCTTATCTCTGTCTTTCAAATTTTCCTTGTCTCACCCCCCACCTCCTGCCCGAATCATTTGTTCGATGCCTTTGATTTCCTACTTGAAGCCAGGAAATGAAAGGTTAGGCGCTGTGATTGTTAGCTACTTGGTTCCGGTTTGGCCTGCTTTAGGCCCATCAAAGGACCTCTTTAAAGGTTCGACAGGAAGAGCACGAGACGCGGATGAAAGAAGCCGAGGATGGCATTTGTTAAGCATTGCCATTTTCCCACATTTTTACTGTTTTCTGTCATGCCCTGTCTCTTGATGGCATGTTTTCCCTTTAACATCTTCAAACAATGCAACAAATTATAAGTATGTATGCGACTGAGTGTGCGTTTCAAACACTTTTCTAACCCTTCCCCACTTTTCAAAGGAAAGGAAATACCCAGGGATGTTTTCTACAACCATCTTCACTGCTGATTTTCTTTCACATTGGGGGCTTTGCAAAGAATAGATTGATCCCAGTCATTGTGTGTCTTTGTGCTGTCTATGATCAAGACATCTTAAAAACTGAGAATAACACAAAAAGGAAGTGATGAGGCACAGATATGGCAAACAGAGGTTAAGAACGTAAGGAATAAGAGAATAGTGTTAGAATACAGCGTACAAAGCTTTGTATTTCAAAGTGTGTATTAGGCCTTTTTCATCCGTTTGTGTGTGGTGTGTGTGCACATGCATGCGTGTCTGTTTTAGACAGCGAGAAAGTGGGAAGTATTTCTTCTTGTAAGAGCATTAACACAAAGACAGTGAAAAGGCCTGTAAATGGCTCAATATGAAATACTGAACATTAGCAAATGGTCTTAATTGCTGTTCAAATGGACATAGAGCTTAGATAGATAATTTGATGGATAGACACTTGACTTAGCAAAACATCATCCTTTATACCTATCCTCATCATATTTCAAGGAGCTTCAGTGCTGGATTATGGTCTTTTAATCTGTCTTTATCTGAAAATGAGGCAAGATCATTTCAAAGACATGGAAGCTCCCTGTGCGTCTTTCTTCGCCTCTCGGTCCCCTGTGGCCAGGACTGGTCATTTGGCCACCATGGCAACGAGAACCTTAGCCCTATTCCCATATCCGCCCCAGACTAGTTCCCCCTGAAAATGTCATATCTAATATTGACTCATTTTAGCATGAAACTTTAATAAGCTGTCAGAGAGGGGAACCCAAGCAGACACTGTCCATAAATGGTATATCCGGTCTCAAATGATTGGCCTTCTTCTTCTTTTCCAGACCCATTCACATTTATCTTTCACTTTTCTCTCTCTCTCTCACATTCCCTTAATGTAAGGCTGTGTAATATTTCATAGCTGCGCATGACTTTCTTCATCCCATGTTGCTTCACATTACGATTTCATCCCCTTGGTTGGGGGATTCAGCTTTTCTTTTTATTCCATTCTCTTTTTCTGTGCTACTGCCGCCCCTCTCTTTTCCTTTGTTGTCTGTCCTCCTGCTGTCATCTGATTGATGCCTTTGCCAGTGTGCTGCGTACTTCATTACTCTGATTTTACCATGTCTCAGGTGGGCTTTGCGCTGGGGAGACTGTGAAGAACTAGAAATGTGTCAGTGGTGGTTGGGGGCACGGTGCCCTACTGAGCAAATAAAATCACCCAAATAACATCACAACATTGCCTCCTGTCAGTGCTCCTGACAGTCGACCGGAAGAAAGGGTTGCATAGAGACCATTCTGGGAAGCTAGCGGAGACAAATATTCACATAGACCGCTGGGGCTAAAGGACAGATATGCCGCATGGTGGAAACATACATATCAATCCTTCTGGACACACAAATTATATCCTGGCCGGATTTGCACATGGCAGAGGTGACGCGGATATTTGAGATTACTTTGGGCTCAAATGCCGTTAACCCTTGCCGTGTCTGTTGGAGTGTTTTATACGGCACCGTGATAAAAAAAACAAACTCTGCAGACTGGTGTGCAGTGTAATTACAGAGTTAGTTGAGCTCCACTACTCTCTTATCTCTTCTACTGGGACAAGAGCCCCATGAATGGACCCCTCTGTTCCCCGTCCTCTCCAGCAAGTTCCAAATCACTATCAGTAATAGATTTGCTCTGTCTCTCTCCCTCTTTATCTCACTCTCTCTCTCTCTCTCGCTCTCTCTACTTCTTTTTATCAAGCTGCTTTCAGTCATGGAGTCTGTTACATTGCTGGATTCATTTATCTGTTAAGGAAAATGACTTTCGGGCTGGAAACGTTACATGTTGTCTACCGGTTGTTTTAGGTGAGACCTTGTTTACTGCAGCGTGGTGCTGAGCTGCCTTGCTATCGAATCCTTAGCACTCAGGGGAAACATCCTTTCCTTAGACACTGTACGCCAAACGTTATACATAAGAGCGTCATAAAGGTGTGCTGGCAATGTGACTGCTGTCATTCATACCTGAGCCATGTGCCGTATGTTACAGACACAAATGATGGAGGTCGAGCACCTTTTACAGAAAACTCGGTCATAAACTTAATGCCGGCATATGAAATTGCCGTAGTATTTTCTGAGTGCCTGAAGAGGACTTGCGGACAGCTCGTTCCTCTCGTGTGTGTGTGTGTGTGTGTGTGTGTGTGCACTTGTGCGTGTGTCATCATTGTGAGGTCTGTTTGTGCATTCAATAGGAACTAAAACACAAATGGACTGTGAATTTTGTGTTTACAAAAGCCTCCACTGCTGTTTTGCCTCTTTCTTTCTGCTGAGGACAGCAATAGGTGTCAAAACAGAGTGGAGTTTGACACCCTGACGCTGCTTGAATCTCAGGCCAGAGGCTGTCAGTTCACTGAGGGGGAGAGGGAGGCTCAGTGCCTCCTTTTGAAGGCCTGTCTGTTTGACATCGCCATCTGACTGAATTATCTGTATTCTTATGCAAAGCCTGTATAACTCTGTCATTCAGAGCGTACAGCCAACGTGTTAGTATGCTTGTTTCTCTGTCTCTGCGTGTTTCGGCACTTACACCTAAAAAAAAAAAAAAAAAAAAAAAGAAGATTGGCAAGACCTATGAAGTGTTAACACAGCAGTTCTATTCAGTGAGATCATAATGAAGTACTGCTACATGTCTTATGGCACCTGCGAGATTTTCATCTCAAAACGAAATAGTACTTCTCCATTTGAGGAGAAGCCACGGTAAGAGAGGTGGAAGTAATGCTGGACATGTATTTCTCTGACATTCTCCTGACACACCTGTCATTTGAAATATCTATAATGGATGTCTTCCTGCTACACTGACAACGTGATAGGGAGTAGGTCAACTGCAATGTCTGACATTCTCTAAGCCTTAATTAGGAGTCACCTGGTCAAACAACATTTGAGTTCTTCGAAATCACATGTAGCATGCTGTATTTCCACATAAACACACCGATACTAACACATACTGCATCCTCCACAAAGAGTATATCACCTTGTGGTGAAGATAGCAGCAACACAGTGTTTGTGTGCAGAGTTTGCCGTCTGTTGTCACCAAATTGACAGAATGTGATATTGATGAGAGGGCTGTTATCTTCAAAACATCGTGAGTCAACGCTTCCTCCAACACACTGTATTGTTCCAAGCTGTTAACCCTATTAAAATTCATGGGGATTTGCCTGCTTGCTTTTTATACTGTTTCTTACATTTCTAACTTTTTTTTTTTTTTCTCTTCCAAGCAATTAACGTGTGAGTGAACTTGCCGCCTCTGCGGATTCCTAATAGCCTGTCCTTGACTTACTGAAAAGATAGATGGAAAAAGAAATACACCGACTGTTTTTGAGAGCAGAAAACTGTTAATTGAAACGAGGGAGAAGGGAAAGAGGCGATGTGTACTGCACATCACAGTTCTCTCTAGAAGCACTGTCAAACAAATTGTCTGTCGGCTAATAATGTAATAACACAGCTGAACAAAGCATTCTCTTCAAAGACATGGCAGGAATAGGCTGAGGAGAACAGAGTTGTGTTAGTTAATTTTACCTCTTCCTCCAAACTCGACTGTTTTTTTTTGGGTTTTTTATCAACAATGCTTCAGCACATATAAGAAAATCATGTTCATAGATTCTGTGCTCAATCTACCTTCTGTCCAACTATTTGCTGAGCTGCACAGCTCAGGAAATGTTTCGTCTGTCTAAGCTGCGGATGCTATGGAAAGACAATTTTGCTTGCAAAGGCTTTATTTGAATTGCAGAAATTTAAATATATAATGCTCACGCTTTAAGCAATTGAATAAATGCACATTTGCTCCAGGAATGTATGAAAAATATATCGTATAACTGGGAGACGTGTGAGTAATGTGAGAGAGATGCTTGCGATTGTATTAAAAAAAAATAATAAAAGGCTGCAGTTTACCAGATTTCATATACGTATATTAAAAATGTATGGGCATGGTTGTTTTCCAAGCTTTGTATTACACAGTTTAAGTGTCATATATTATAAATATATTATTAATATTGAAAAGTATAAATTGAGATGTTCACGATTAAATGCAGCTATGAAAAATAATGATTGTATCGTTGCTATCACCCCATGCAAACTATTAGTTTTCAGTGTTGAATTAAATACTCAAAACAAATAACTATTACTTTGAAAAATAATAACATTCTTTCATTATTTTTTCGGGTTGTCCTTCTGTCCTTCCCATTTTAGTGAAGGCGATAACTCAGAAACGTCCTGGAGGGATTGTCTTCAAATTTGCCGCAAACGTCCACTTGGACTAAAAGATTAGAGAATTGATTAGAATTTGGTGATCAAAGTTCAAGATCAAAGACGACCTCACAAAATGTTTTCGTTGAAAGTGAAATGCATTGTGCGCTCACATTTCTTTTGAATATTTGCATGCAGAGTTGACGCCATGACTACATTTACATTTTGGGTAAATCATATACTTCATACAGTAGGGATCAAAAGGTTGGTTGTAAGATACAGCAATGACGTGCAGTCTTTTCATAACTAACTTGTCAGAAGACTGTTTATCATTGAACTTCCAAGGCTTTCAAACTCTTACAACCACTGGGAGTGATCCTTCTGCTGAGAAAGCAGAGGATGGCCTGAGGCAACACATTCACCTTTGACATGGAGAATCTATTATTTTATATACAGCATGGTTTCTCCTCTTAGCATACATTCTCTTGCTTAACTAAAGGCAGGGAGCAGGAAGTTGCTCATTAGAGCACAGTCTTTTTTTTTTTTTTTCTAGAGTGGACTGGAAAAATAAATTGGATTCTATAGGATTTCAAAGAACTTCACTTAGAGACATAAATTGAGTAGGAGTGTATACATGAAATATTGCATACAGTATGCAGTACAGCCCGTGTACTATATAGCTATCAGCTGCTGTGAAATCTGAAGGACACTCTGCTCCTTGCATCCGCAAACCATCTCGTTCAACACTATTCCTTTCTACCACCATCCAGTATACAGTGTCTTTAGTATTCTCAGATTAGGATTTCCCATACTATGTCTTCTTTAGGACAGTGCACTTATTATTCATCCCATGTTAGCAGAAACAGCACAGTGGCAGGGCTGTATCCCTTTCTCCTGCCATGGAGATCCACAAGTACCAAATTTAAAGCTGCACAAAACAATATTTGCAAACTAACAATCGCTCAAATGATTGTGCAATGTGAAAGGGGTTCCTGTAGCTCGAGACATTTTTCCTGACTCTTTGGTTTCACTCAGCACTTCAGAGAGTTTTAGCATCTTTCAGCTCATTGTTTTCTTTTACAGGCTGCAACTTTACTCTTTTGGTTCACTCTCATCTCTCTCATCAACCCTGTTTTCCATCTGCAGCAGGCAGCTGCTTTCAGCGGGAAACGCTCTGATAAAAACACTGTGCTCTACATTCCCAGCACAAAACATCAGACAAATGATAAACCAGAACAAAAAAAAAAAAAAAGGGAATATTGGGCTTACATTTGTCGAATGGTTAAGGAATGTAAACATACGAGGAAGGCAGCTCGATGGACGCAAAATGATATACGTTCTTAACAAACACACAAACATACTCGTACTACTGCACTCTAGGACCAAAATGGACATATTTCTGCCCCTCTGATATAATCCTGACATTCAAAATATGTGTATTTGTCACTTCTGGTTTGCTTATCATCTGCTCTAATCTCTCTGTAATTGCATTGTGGCACTACGCACACAAACAGACACACACACACAAACACAAGTCATAGCACCTGCATCAGAGGAAATCCAGCTGCCCTAAGAGCCGCGGGAAGAGAGGTGTTTTGGGGATTATGGTGTGCGTGCTGTCTCAAAGAGTAATATCCGCTCCAATGAAGTGATGGAGCTATAGAGGAGGTATATCCTGGATATCCGAGACATACAGCCAGACTGGACTCAACCACCGTACACTAACAGAGCAATCCCTCGATAGATCTGAGCAGCCCTGGAGATCCTTCTGTCCACATCTATCTTCCCTCACACACACACACACACACACACACTCACACAAACGCTTGTCCATCACAGTAGTGTCATGTTTCTGGAAGTCAGCATTTATCAGGCCAGGGGCCAGGCATAAGAGTCCACAGAGAAATGTACGTTGGCCTGTCAGCACAGAGGGATCAGTCAGTATGGATTTCAGCAGTACACGACCCAAACTGTACTTCTGCAGCACCATCTTCGATCACCAGGGTCCTGCAATATATATGTTGAGGTGGCACTTAGCGGAGCAAACCTGATGTTTTCTTTCCCATGTTTGCGAGACTCTCCTCTGGGTGATGAGCTGTTTTCAAAAGTTTGGCTCCGCTTCATTCAGACTGATATTTTTCATTTAGTAGTATGTGTAGGATTCCAAACTATTACTGTGGCGACCAACACATTTTCAATTAATGAATTGCTTATTAAATATAAAATGTATAATTAGTATGAAAAATATTCACAATATTCCTCTCAACTAGAGCTTAATGCGAATTCTTGAAATCATTTATGTCGAACACAAAATAATTAAATTCCCTGTGGTGTGAAATCAAGGAAAGCAAGAAAACTTTTTTCTTTTTTTTTTTTAATAAAGCAAATATTTGGCATTTCTTCCTTGAAGAATGAATTGATTCTCAAAATGATTAGATTTTTCGCTAAAGAACAATTAGTCCATTAAATGATTTGGCGTAGAGAAAAGCGCATGAAAGCTCCGGATCAGATGATGACTTTGATCCAAATGTTAATCAAAACATCATAAATCTGTTGGTGATTTTTGCTTATCTCTGTGAACGCAACCAGTTTAATCAATACTCAAACACTTACTATACCACATGAGGGACGTTTTGATCTGTGTGTGCGCATGCATATGAGAGAGAGAGGAAAAACCGACAGAAGAGAAATCGTGCTGAGGCTGCGTTTGTCAGGTAAATAGTGACGATGACAGCAATAAAAGGGAGATACTAATGGTCGTGAAGGCAATAAAAGAGTGTGTAAAGTAGCCTTCCCAGCAGACTTCGAGGTTGAGGTGATACTAAGACTAACTGCTTCAGAATGGTTATGGCTGTCATTACAACGCCTCTGCATCTCTAACAAGGATTATTGTACAGAAAAGGACGACCCAGGAGACACTTAAATCAGCGAGTGTGTGTGTGTGTCTGTGTGTGTACAGTAAGTATCTGTGTCTAAGTGTGTTTTATGTCGCAGAATCAAAGACTATGAGCTTCTATGTGTTTTATGTGTGTCTGTAGTGCGCTCTGTTTTTCAGTGAGCGCTCCCAGTAGTGTGTTTAAAACCGACAGCGCAGGGGAGAACGCCTGCGAGCGATGTGTGCTAAAAGTACATGTCATCTTCAATAAAGGATGACAGAGTCCACAGGTCTACAACTGCATCCTGTTCCCTGTAGAACTGTAGGCAGCGGCATCATGTAGCACACGGAGGGCCTCTTCACAACAGCGATGAAACATTACTCTATTCATGAAGCGGCGGTTTGCATGCTGCTGATATCGGGGACGATATTGTGATGTGTCACAAACTGTGTTCACTTTGCCAGACGTCTGTGGGGACAATGTGAGCTGCTCGTTCACATGTTCTGCCTTCATGCAGTTGCATTTCAATTCCGTAGATTTGCATGTAATCTTGGTCCGAAAACATTTTATTATTATTTTTTTTTCAAACGGGGACGTCTGTGTGTTTATATTTGTAAGATATATTTATATTGTGCACGGGAACAGAACACTCTCAGCTAGTCCTTCAAAGCAAACGCATACACGTGCAGTCAGGTTTGGAGACGAGTACAGACGGTGTAAAAAAATAAAGACAGAATGAAGCTCAAACTGCATCACATCCCCATCATTACCTCAACTCATCATGCATGTATTGGGGAGGAAATTCTGTGTTATACCCTCAAAAAAACAAGTGGGCAGGATTTCCATGCGAGAAATTCACAAAAAGAAAAATGAATAATAGCTGACAAAATATTCAGCTGAATACACACACACACACACACACACACACACACACACACACACACTGGGGGGGGGAGAGCAAATGCTCTAGTCCTGGCCTTTCCTGACTTGCAGCATCATTATTGCTCTGAGCTATTTGACCTCTGTCAGCTGCATTACTTAAACTCTCTCTCTCTCTCTCTTTTAGCCAGAAATTCAAACTCAAAGATGCCACTTCAAAGCACCGAGTATGTTACAAGCTGGCAATAAAACCTTTTAAAAGCAAAAACAATTGTTGATGTTCTTGCTTTTCGGCAGGCTAGATGAGCTCTCACAAATCAATCACGAGTCACAAATACTATATGGAGTGACGTTTGTCAGTTTCAGAGCTGCGCTGAGCGTGCCAGACAGTTAATCTGGTGGGAAAAGCTGAGCGGGCTTGTGAGGCAGCAGATAGCCACCTCTGGGCTGACAGAGCCTATCTCAGCTCTGTCTCTCTGCCCATGTGTCATCTCTATCTCCCCTTTTTGTACTTTGTATAGCTTAGTTGTGTACACTGTAAAAGCTCACATACATATACACAGGCACACACTGACAGGAGGACACGCATTGATGGGAACAAATATTCAAGCGCACTTGCCCACAATCTCCCATCACCATTTTTTGCGCATGCTTACACATTGAAACTCACACAGGCATGGATGCACACGCCCACGCCAGAAGAGCCGATACCTGCTTACACATACGGTTCACACTTAAAGACACACAGTGGCTGCCAAGCTCATCAGAGTTGATATCTTGTGCCGATCTTTCCATTTTAGAAAACATGTAGCCAGTTGAAAATGGAGAGATTAAGCTCTTTGGCTGAATGTAAGCACAAGGCAGGAGCGGTGGTGTTTTATCTGTGAGGGAGAGGAGCGTCTGTATCAGGCTTTGACTGTGATTCATTTCAGTTCCTGGGGCCTGGTCCTATCTGTTCCTGTTTACTGTGTGCAGCTCTGATAGCATCTGGACAGGAGGCAGACTTAATTGTTCTGGTGTAGCCTGTAATCCTTAAGGCTCCTGAGATCTGTTGCAAGGACAATTCAAGTATGAATGAGAGCGTCATCTCTCCAATTAATCTCTATTCACATCTTATAGATGGAGGAGAACAGACTGTCTTACTTAACGCCCGTCTGCTTACCTATCTTTGAAGATAAAAAGTAGATAGTTGCTTTATCTATTTCAAGATATGACGGCGCTTTATATCTTTTTAAAGATGTAAAGCCACCAAGTAGATATCCGTTTCACATCTTTAAATATATTTAGCAGATCTGTTCAATGTGTTTCAAGATATAAAGTAGATACGTTATGTAGTTCAGATAATATACAGCAAACACATATTCTGACCTCTTAATAAAAATGGAAATAATAGTTATATATATGTATATGGCTGAAACAATTAGTTAATTGATTAATTGATTAATCTGTAATTTTGATGATCAGTTCATTGTTGATTATGCAAAAATGCCAAAAATTCCAGTTTGTCAAATATGAGAATAAGCTGCATTTTTCTGTTTTATATAATTGGAAATTGAATCTTGTTGGGGTTTGGTCGGATAAAAACAATTTGAACACAGCACCTCGGAGAATCGCACTTTAATTTGTTTCCTATTTTCTGGTGCCACATTTACTCTTAAATCAGAACATTGCAGAGGGTCGAGTGAGCTCATTGGCTTGTGTGTGCGAGTGTATGTATAGTGTGCATGCATGCATAAATGTATAGAATACCATCTATGATTTATTTTTTTCCAAATATAAATAAATCACAGAAAAGGATAAATCATTTCGACTGTTGCGATAGTGATGTGTAGCACTGCGCCTGCTGCTGCCCACTCCTCGTTACTCAGCTCCAGATTCAGGGTTTAACAGGGGTGGACCTAGGGGCAACGATAGAGGGGAGTAGGGGAATCATAGGCTCCTCCATCATCTGGTTTACCTCTGAGCGTCTCTCTGCTGGCTTCACACTCTGAATAATGATGCACCACTCCCTCCCTATGATTATAATCCCCACACAGTGACCCGCTGACAGACCACACGTCTCCCCCTCCACTGCAGCACTCCACTTCTTCCATGTTTTTATTTCCCTTTCTCTCTCTGTCTCTTTCTTTTGCCAGTTGTCTGTGTCCATTTCAGAGTTGATCTTGATCATCACGATCATATTTCTTCCATAATAAATAGAGATAAAATAAAGCTGCCTTGTCTCGCCTTTCCCTTTTAACAGGATCATCATTTGGCCAAAATAGGGATTAGAGAATGCAGTAAAAAAAAAAATCCTGTATCCTCACCAGGAAATTCATTGTGCACGGTCCTCACACACACAGCTGGATATCGTGCCTTGTCCCTCTGTTCCCCAGCAGCGCAACCAAACCCATCGGAGTCCTTACACCCTCACCCCTTCCCCTCGGCCCTGTCTGCAGTCCAGTTTAACAAGAGATGGCTTTTTTGAGCCTTTGTCTGGGTTCATTCTTAATTTATCAGCGGCTACTGTATTTGCGGACGTGGGACTGTAATTCTATTCCCGGTGTGCAGCAGTGTCCAGCAGGTTTGTCAGTGACGGTTCTATTTTGAATTGCCAAGTGTTCCCAAGGCCTCGGAGGGAATCCAAAAGAGCTGAATTGTCTCGCTTCCCTACAGCAGCCATAGCAAATTCATCACATCCATATTCCATGACGGCAATGCAAACTGGTAGTTCCTCCTACTTGTAGCTTCTCATAGTTTCCGTGTACTCTGTGTTTTTGGGAGTAGGTGTGTTTTCACTCTAAGAGAAGAGCTCCGCTGGGACCATCTTTAAGTTTTTCAGTAGTAATGGGTACTTAAGACTGGAGTGCTGCTAAGCAACATTAATTGGGAAACAGTCTCTGTTGGCTCAGCCATGGCAGTAGATTTTATGTGGAGGATAGCACTGATTACATATATTTTAACTGTCACCGTCATTTTTTGCATCTCGCTTGTTGAATATGTTTTTATTGATCTGCAATCTGTTTTGCATTATGGCTTTGATGTCTGCCATGATGTTAAAAGACCATGCCAGTGCTTTAGTATGGCTTAAACTATTTACATGACATACATTTTGTCACTTTGTTGTTTTTTTTTTTACTGTATTCTTATAGGTAGCCAGTGGTTTTCTATTTATTTCCCTACAATGTGAAAATCTTATTATATTATTATTATATATATGATATTGTGATGAAAGACTAGATCTCATCTTAGATTTTGGATATTGTAATATGACAAGTGTCTTATCTTGGTTTTAAAGGCTGCAAGTAAAATAATGTTCTGTACTCACCAGACTGGACTTGTCGTTCTATTATTTTCCTCCCTACTCACTTAATCATCAGTAATGTGGATATAATGACTATCAAAAATCTCATTGTGTAAATACTTTGTGAAATCGACCATAGTCAACTCCACGATATTGTCGCAATATTCTTATAGAGGCATTTGGTCAGAAATATTGTGATATTTGGTTTCCTGCATATCGCCCAACCCTATTGCTTGAACTTGCATGACAGATAACTTTGCAAAGATAAAATAAAACATCTCACTTGATCTCTAACTCAATGATTGATTATTCCTAAAACGCCCACATGTCTGTACCTATGCACATATTGTAACATTGCAATACGATATCACGGTATATATACTACATTTTCCCTTCAGCCTCCACTGTGGTAGGATCATTTGAACCCTGTGTGCCGAATAGTTTTTTCCAGCTTCATATAATAATCTCATCTTCATTCACCTGGTGAGGCAGAGTGAATGAGGGGCTGTGAGAGGTGACTGCACTGTATTCGAAATATAGTGTGGCCAAAGGGCATTATAAAAAAACAAAAAACAGCCTGAGCCAAATAGAAGCACACTTACCTTTTCTCTAACAACCAATCACTAAATCTTCTTTTGGTAATTGAGCCAGCCACTAATCCTGTTTTGAGCCATATCAATTAGATTTTGCTTCTCACCTCATTTTCCCTCCAGCACTTTCATAGAGTAGTGAGGGCCTATTTTCTCCTATCTCACACACAAGTGTCCTCGACTATAGCAAGAAATTGCCATTTGGCTAATATCGATGTGGCCTTCTCTCCTCCCCTTCTCTTCCACATGAGTTCAACGTTTATTGCAGCATAAACAAAAGTGCTGTTTTCATCTTCTGTCCTGCTTTGAAGCAGCTGAATGGACAGATCAATGATCTTATGAAAGTCGTTTATACTTTCTGCTCCCAGTGTGTCTGTGCGTGCCCGTTCCTAAGTGTGTGTCTATTTCTCTCCATGTCTTTCTACTTGTGTTTGTGTGGAGTCTCACCCTTTCAACTGTATCGACAGTTCACTTCGTACCCAGTTATTATGGCACAAAGATGCTCATTATGTCTCTGTAAGTGTGCGCCACCACTCAAATCCACTGTGAAGGCAAAAAGCAGATTAAGCAAGCAAAATACACACAAACAAATGAGCACACAAATTTGGCTTCTTCAGTTCTTTATTCTGTTATTCAATATTACCATTTAAGTGTGGGAACCCAATTCAGTGCGACTGGGGACTTAGTTTTCTAATGTAGTTTCACTCATACTAGATTGTGATGGGAAAGGGATTTTAAACTTATTTCGCCATACAGGCCAGCACTGAATGGTGTCCACTTGTAAAAGAAAACAAACAAAATAAAATAATATATATATATATATATATATATATATATATTAAATATTTATTTTCTGCTTAATGAACACCTCTTTTTTAGTTCAATGCACTGCAACACAAGAACTTTGAAATCCAAAAGTTGGCAGAAAAGTGAAGAAAAAACAATGAAAAAGGAAGTGTGAGTGTGTGTGTGTGTGTGTGTGTGTGTGTGTGTGTGTGTGTGTGTGTG
>CALSBV010012228.1:2397188-2409860 GCA_943590825.1 Bovichtus diacanthus | reverse complement strand
TGTGTGTGTGTGTGTGTGTGTGTGTGTGTGTGTGTGTGTGTGTGTGTCAAAGGGTTGTCTGTAGTGTCTGGGGCATTAATCACCCACAGTCCTCCCTCACCTCTGACCCTGCCTTTTAATTGCATCCGCACCTCCTGTTGCACTCCTGCCACCTGCTGTTTTCCCTCACCTTTCTCCTCAAATGCTTCCCCTACATGGCAAAAGCCTCCACTGGACCTATCGGAGATGACATCTACAGAGTTGATGATGTTTTCTTCGTCCCCTGTTTTCTATTTATTCCATGCTCTTTTTCCAAGCAACATTACTATATGGCTATATTCCTCCCTAGATGTGATATTCACATTTCGATTTAAACCGTTCTTTACGAGTATGTCCCTTGTCTGCTCTGATGGGAAATGGAGGGAAACAAATAAATAGACTTTTTTGAGTTCTTTCTATTCACCTCATTATTAGGCGCTTTGCCTTTCCCAATGTCTCATCGATGCTGATTTTCAAAGAATTAGTTTCAGTGTTTGTTTGTCTTTCTTTCTCTGTAAACAGGTGACAAATTGAAGGAAAACCCTGAACAACTGAGTGGCGCAGCAGAACAAATGTAGACGCTTCCATACAGGGCACCGGGGGTAATTGAATGTTTTGACGAGTATAACAATTATTTGAATCATATGACTGCAGCATTCGCAGAAACGGAACAATTGGACACGTATTGGAGATTCAATAGGAGGTGTTCGACACCACCAGCTACCACCATCATGCTGTTAATGAAGGAATATCTTTTGTAACGAAGGCGCTCATCCCTCCAGTAAAGAGAGACTTGTAAAATCTGTTCCTCTGAAGCTGACCTGATGTATTGTGGTGGCCCAACAAGAAAACATACCCACACAAAGACATAAATGTTTCAAAAAGACAGTGTTATAAGGCAACACAGTAAAAATATCTGCCAAAAAAGAAAAAAAAAAGACAAAGGGTGGGCGAAGAAATGAAAAAAGTTATGCTTGTAGCAAGAGGCAACATGTATAATAAGTGAGTGTTTTGTGTAGAGCGGAATATGGATTATTTAGGAGAGAGATGTGGAGGGAAGCTTGTCTGCAGACTCAGTAGCTTGGCTGCCAGGCAGGCAGGTGCCAAACACTAGGGCAGAAAACTTGTTCTGGCAGAAGCAGACACTGCCACCTCCTCCACATGTCCTTCCTTGACCGCAGCCAATACTGGAGTACGCAGCATCTGGGAGCCATCCCGCCAGACATAAACACTGTCCCACAATGTCAGACCTGATACACCTGTGATTGACAGTTGCCTTTAGGTCATTTAAGTGATGTATGCTGTCATAATGTCTGGTTTTCTCTTTTTTTTTTAAACTCATACAAATGCTTAAGCTTGTTTTACAGTAATTCAACACATCTCAATAAGCCATGTACTGTACAGTATAATCACAAAACAAGCGCTTGCAGTCGCATGAACGAAGTGCGTTGTTCAGTTCCAATTATAATGTCAGGAGCCTGCAGGCAAGGGTCATTCACAGCATCAAGACATTGCAAAGTGGTATGTTAGAGGAGGGGGGGGGGGTTAGACGTGCAGACAGGGATTGAGGCAGTCTGACCCCAGGATTGGGTCGTTACATCCAAACCAGTCAGAGAAAATGTAACGGAACTAATAATGACGGAGCCCACTGACCTCGAGCCCTCAGCCTTGCATGCGAGACCAAGAGAGATGACTTAGCCTTGACTCAAATGGTCAGGCGTGGAGAATGCTTGAATATACAGCCAGCTTCCTAATGAGCAGCCTAATTAGGCACGGACAGGACTTTTGTCTCTCACTGTGCTGTTGTTCAGTCAGTGATCAGCTGTGACAGAGGCAGAAGACCCAATGACTCAGCCAGAGACTTGCCAAAAAACTGATTTATTGAACGATAAACTTTTCTCTATCTCGACATTGTTGCTCCATATTAGCAGCTCGCGTGATGTGAAATATAACTCAGTGATGTATATTGTAATTGTTCAGCCCGGCGCTTTGTGCTGTTGTCTCATGCAATGCAGGCATTTCCATCCCCGCTGACACTGTTATTGTGCTCTGTTGTCACAGATGTAATTATCTATTTTCAAAGCTTTGCACTTTATCATTTTTCGCCTAGATTATCGTTTTTCTGGTACCCCCTTCCTCCCGGTTGCGTGACTGTACCATTAAGTGTTGTCTTTACTGGTTTAGCCGTAACTAAGCATCTGCCATGTATCTGATGCACAGCATGGGCGTTCGCAGCCACAAATCAAGTTCCAGCGGGACTTAAAATAAATGAGGCTCAATCTTACCCGTGGAGAACACATTTAGTACTTGCAGTGTGTTTGTTTATTTGTTTGTCTGATGTTAAACAGCAGTGATAATTAGTACCAATCGTTGCTTTGATGGTTTCATTTGGTTAACTTTTCACAGTTCTTATCGCAGCCTAATATCCAAACGCAGGTTTCTCCTCTTTATTTTCTCCACAGCGGTCAAGGCCAGCTCACTGGGGTCCACATATTAAAACAGACTGTAAGAATTGCCTCGTACCTCAGATGCTTCTCATTTCATGTTCTTGGAGGGAAACTTTTCTCTTTCTCTCCGTAATTGCTCACAACTTCGCCTTGCTGCGGTGTAGATGGAGAGAAGCGGTTGAGGTTTCTGACCACTGACACGCTTGACACAGTGTGAAAGCTCTGTTAGCCTGTCGGCCGTGCTTGTAGTAATCAAACGTCTGTATCAAATGCTTTTGTGTCCTGTCTGAGGCAGATGCCCAGAGACTTGAGAAACGCACGCTCAGTACTATTACCTTACAACCACATAGCCTCTCTTTCATCATACTGTCCTGCCATCTCCCTCCTTTTCCATATGCCAAGAGATGGAGCTTTAGGCCAGGGCTGACAAAACTGCGTCGTTATCTTAGCGTTACGTCTGCCCACGCTCTGCCTCTCATTCATTTCACAGCTAGCCTCATAGCCCCAAAGGGGGAGATGGATCATGTGGGCGAGAAAGAGAGTCCAATCGAAAGATAGGTCTCTTCAGCTGTGATTCTACCCTTCCCCACTTCTCCCCCCTTCTCTCTCGCCACTAGTCCCCATCTACTGCTCCCTCATGGTTTACCAAAATGCATGATGCCATTATTAAGACTCCCGCTAGCACTGAAAGAAGCAGAGAAAGAAAAAGGATTGGAATGTTTCAAGAGAGAAAGGAAGTTAAGCTCACCTACTCGTCAAAAGAGAGACCGTTGGAGTCTGTGAGATGCACACGTTTTCTTTCAAGTAATTGTGTCAGCTATTCATTGTGTTTCTCACATTCAATGCAATCCTGCACTTCACAGCTCAAGGTTTCTTCCATGCAGAGTGACGCAAATGCTAAAGGTTCATAGACAGAAACATGAAAAGAAACATACTGTAGTCTGTGTGCATTCGTAAAAGTGGAAAGGCTCGCCAAATATGAGTGGACACACTCAGTGAGCCGAGTCTAGTGGAGTGATTGTCACCGGAGTGTCACAGGAGTAAGCGTGGGCAGGAATGAGAAAGGACAGGGCACAGCAGGCACAGCCCTTTAAATCCAGCGGTGAAGTCTGAATCATTTGCTGTTTAATGGCAATCATAACTCATTGTGCAGTTGTAATGTGTTCCACATTAACAGTGTGGGAGCTGGCTGGGGCTCATCTGTGCCTAATGCGCTATAGCTACAGGCTAAGAGCACTCATCAAACACTGTTCAACTATCACTTCCTCCTCTTAAAGTCTTTTGTTTACTTTGTGCACTCCTCACGCCCACACTGCAACGAAACTTCGGAAGGCCCGAGACACCTCTCGCATTGTATGGTTTCTGCTCCAAGTCTCTTGAGACCATGGTTACCTATATTTAGCCATTAGAGGTTATATTTGCTCATTATTTCGTGAGAGCAGTGCAGTGAAGTCTCACTTGTCAGGGAGCAGAGCCTCTTCTGATGCTAATGAGGTGATCCTGTGGCCATGTCTATAGGCCATATCCCAGGAAAGTGTCAGTCTGGGTGTAAACCTTTGTGATTTGACTCTACTGGAGGCATCCAAAGTCTAGGAATAGCTCAGGTGAGGCTTTGCAACCCGGCAGAGCTGAGAATGAGAGGCGATGTTTGTGTCAAAGGAGTGATAGATAATGATGGATATGCCTGGAGAGACGCTAGCATGCACAGACTGAGCCAAGACAATGAAGCTACGCAAACACGCGTGTACTGTACAATGTGCCGTTTGATTTCCTTTACTTCACATCTTCAATGCATGTTTAATTTCAACTGGACAGTGTCCATGCTTTTCATTTAACATAGATTGGATGTACTTGTGAGGACTATAGGTGACATGCTACTACACACACACACACACACACGGTACATAAGAAACCTCCTACTTTGACCATGTATCACCCACACCGGCACCATCACCCGGTTCAGTCCTTCCCCCCAGGGTTAAAGAACCACCCCTTCACTCTCTCCATGCATGTTTTCCTGAAGCGTGCAAGGATTAGCTAAAGAGATTATCACAAGCTTTTGCAGTTTTGTGAAGATGAATCATGGTAATGCTACACAGCGAAGCGCCTCATGCATTTCTAAACCCCTCTACTTGGTTTGTGATTTTCCAAACTCATGAGGAGCCAGTTGGCTTTGCCTCACTAAGCCAGGTGCAGGTGAGTCAACTGTAGCCAAATTGGCAAGTTATCACATCTGTGTGTGCGTGTGCGTGTGTGTGTGTGTGTCGAGCGTAAGTGCGCACACATACTGTTTGCACACGTTTGACCAAATCATGTACACCACAGTTATGGCGATATGGCCAAAACGATATAGGTCATGTCATTTCTCGAACGATGTATATCATGATATAGCATGTTTTCTGGTAATTCAGTAAACAAATTAAAAAGTCTATATGATTTATCCACATGGTAAATCATATTTTTGTATTCTCCTGTGTAAATGAAATACTTGACTAATTAAAAGTACCGAGCATTTTCTCAATTAATGAAGAACATTCTTTCATTCAAGTGAAATTATAGAGAACAATGTATATTTCCAGCTATACACAGACTATGTTTACGTGCATGCACACAAATAAAAAAAAAGATTGAGGCAATACTATTGATTTAACGACACTGTGGTGTTGCCATGAGCAGAATTATTGGGTGTAGCTATGCAGGGGTTGAACAATAAAGCTACATAAACGAATGAAGAAAATCCTGCACACTGCTGTCGAAAAACGCTACTCACAATTCATTTTAACCAACTTTTCGGTTTATTATTCTCCACCATTGTTCTGCAGAGAGAACCTCGTCCCGAGCCGCATGCACTATTGTATTCTGGGGTAATGGAGCTTTAAGGTTGGAGAGTTGTGACTGGAAGGTTGCCAGTTGGAGTCCAGTTTGTTCACCGCATTGAACAGAGTGGTAATGTGAAGTGTGATGCATAAACTCAAACGCAATCTTCAAATGATATTCCCTCGAAATACGGAGAACTTTGAGTCAGCATGTACTTGTTATCAATTTACAATGTAATTGTGCATCACAAACTCTCGATATGTCATTTCATCACAAAATAATTACCTTTGAATACGATGAAAAGTTCCTACTGAATTATCGGCCAGCCCTAAGTACAGTACACACGGATATGCTTAGACATATAGCTGCATGTGTACAATACACAGTACTGTACATAAATCACTTGATACTTTGACAGACTAAAATTCAAAGTGATGTATTATTTCACGTTACATAATTTTAATACAACATTACAGCTTGATAATAACATGTTTGACTTTGTTTCACTTCGTCAAATCGAGCTGTCACACATCCTATGGGGACAACGTGCCTTTGGCAATTTTTGACATTGCTACAATGCTGTACATCACTAAAGCATGTTTGCCTTGAGGGGCTTTCTGACTTCTAAGTGCCATAGTGCATAGTGTGCAAATGTACACTCTAAATACAAAATCTTGTTCCAGTTTAGTTTACCTCCAGCTGTCTACGAAAAACTTCATTCCATTACCTCCAGGTCTACTTTTTCTACCCTAAAGTTATTTTTCCTCAGCTCATAGTTCAAACTGCACATTAGCACCTCTCCTGCAGATGGTGTGGCCTAATTGTGTAGGCTTTTTGCCGTTCTGCAGCCTCCCTCCCTCCACGCCATCTTCCAGGCTGAACAGATGATCACGGCCTCTGGTTTGTCTCCCCGGCCCAAAAGGCTCTAGAGGATGTTCTCATTAACAGGACTTGTCAGAGCAACCTGCTAGCACTGCTAATTTATTTCCCCCGTACACACAAAACATCACACACACGCACACACACACACACACTGATACACTTGCTTATTTATGCATATGTCCCTCACACAAACACAGACACACACTTGCCCTCCTCTCATAAAAGCAGACACATAGACACACTCACCACATGGCCTCTCCAATAGCGCTCCAGGGCCTTCTCCTGCTGGATGGCACAACAATTAGCTACAATGAAGGTTAGCGTCGCGTACAAAAGTCTGACAACTGATAAATGTGCATTTGTTTGCAAAGCATATGTGTTTGTTTGTGTGTACTGGAAGATTCGTTTTTGGGACGAAGGCACGAGGGTGGGCTGTTAGGCTGCTGTCTGTGTTTGTACCTCTGGGAGCCCTTCTCTGCCAGCTTCCTTCAGCCCCCAGCTTCTGTGATTCTCTCCCCATAGTGTGTGTGTGTGTGTGTGTGTCTGTGTATGCGTGTGCGAGGCTTTAAAAATGTTTGCCAGTGTATAGGTGTTACCTGACAGCCTCGTCATATCAGTGTGCACCTTATCAACAGTTGCAGTAAAGCGTACCTGTATTTCACACTTTCACCCACAGGAGAGATATTTGGACCGTTCAACCTGTGTGTGTGTGTGTGTGTGTGTGTGTGTGTGTGTGTGTGTCTGTGCACACAAACACACACCCACAAACGCATCAATGTGGACACACAAGCACACTAAAACCACTCGGCTCTGTCATTCTTTGGGCTATGCCCTGTTATTGTCTGTAAGCCCTCAGACACATTTAGCTGACAGTTTTAAGACCCATCTGTCACTTCTCTGTAAATGCTGCTCATTCAGCTCACAAGAAGGTTCAGAGCTGCTACATAATAGAAAAACATCATGTACTCACATGATAGTGACACAGATGCCCTCAGGAAGATGTTGTTAGTAATCATCAGTGACTAATGTTTCTCCTTTTGCTTGCTCGATGACACTATACTCTAGCTCGCAGGTTTATAGACACACATACGCACTTCTGTACGTATTCACGGATGCACCCACACACACAGGTTACCTCTGTCGTTTGTTGAATCATAGTATCTTACCACAATTAGAGATAGTCTGTATTCTTATCTCAAGTCAACACCACTGATTTTACACATCCAAGTCTGTTTACAGTAGGGTTGGGTGAAAAACTAAATTTAAGTAAAAAAATTAAATAATTTTCATGAAAAAAGCTTGTATGTGTAAAAAACCTTAATTTTGACGAAAAAAGGTTGGATGTCAAAATACTTAATTTTCACGGAAAAAGCTTTCAGTAAAAAAAAAACTTAATTTTCATGAAAAATCTTGGATGAGAAAAAATACTAATTTTTTTATGAAAAAAGCTTGCAAGTGAAAAAAAACTTAATTTTCATGAAAAAAGCTTGAATGTGAAAAAATAGTTCATGAAATATTTTTATGAAAAAAGATTGAGAACCACTGTACTACACTATGCTATTTATATACTTTTGAAGTTTAAGTGGTTAATAGAGAAGCAGTCATCTTTTTTTTTTTTTTTGGAAAAGTAGTGTTTGATCCAGTTCTAACTTAAAAACTGTGAAATCATTCCACAGCTAATGCAAGTTTAAATCCAACGTGTAAAGAAGTCTATGCATCATTTACTTCATGGTGTTGCAGTTCTATGATCTCTATTGATAATTAGTGCTCTGTATTTTTAGTGTTCTTACTCATTCTTGGAGTCACGGCACTGATTTGGCCGTTTGTTGAACTTTCTGCTCAGTTCCTATCTCAGTGAAACTTCAGGCCCACTAATTACATGGTTCAGCCCGTGTAGTCCACCATCAGCCCGGGGATTTCAGGGATCACAGCCTGATGGCTATCTTTCAAAGGAAAAAAAGAAAAGATATAACCTCTTACGACTGAAAAAGCATGTTCCTTATCCTCCATACAGATTGTATAATTACATGTATGTTTTTCCACGATGTAATGGCTAGAGGGAATTCTGTGGTTTATGCTCTGACCCCATACAATTGGAAAAACAGAACCCTTTCTTAAAGTTTTTGATGGAGAGACGCTGATTAGATTTGAGAAATACAGCCTGTATTTCCTCCAGCAGTTGGGGAAAGCAATTTTGTGCGGTTTGCTTCCTTGGGGAAGCTTGAGAAAACAATATGAAAATGATTTCTTTTTCTTTACAACAAGCATATTTGATGCTTGCAGGCAAACAGTGAAATAAAGGCAAAGTTGAAGCCTTTGTCTTTTATGGCCTGCACTAAGCTTCTTTTTCTTTTTTTTTTCACTTGTGCATCTGCATTTTTTCCTCATGTTTTCCAATGTGACAGAGAATATAAGTGATGCAGTTGTTAGGATAGGGACTGGGTGGTGACTGGGAGCTGTTACAGAAGAGCTTGATAGACATACGAGAGCACCTGGATCTTGGTGGCCCTTGAGGTTGGGCTGAGCAGACAAAAGGGGTGGAATAAGGTTAGCAAAATTAGAATGCATGAAAGCGAAACTAAATCCTGCAGAGCTTGACTTGATGCAAATTACTGACGACAGCAGTCCCTCTCAGAGTAAACTGTACACTCTCAAAGACAAGTGGGCCATCACCCCTCCTCAGTCTTACTCCAGCCTATATCAACACCACCTCCAGCTTCATCTCTCAGCCTCAATAGCCACGAGCAGTCCTGCAGACGCCATACCATGTTACACAAACACACACATTCTGACCTCAGTCTGCTGCACAAGTCCCGTTGGACTGTATCAGATCTCTTGTTGCAGGGCTTTAGGCATTGCAGAAGAGGTATACACACAGCAGTGATACAAAATCTGGGCCAAGACTCAGATATCTTGTATCCTTCAAATCCGTCATTGAATTTGTAGGGTATCGATCCAGAAAACTCACTGGACCGCAACCACCAGAGTGTTTTAGAGTTGTTGTTTTTTCCCATACAACCACAGAATGCCAGGGTAAAAGACAGAATGACTGCTCTGAGGGAATGACAACATCGTATGGATATGAGCTGTGGTTTCCTGTCTAAATGCCTTTTGTCTGTGTTGACTATGTGTTCTTCTGTGGGTGTGCTCCAGAGTAACTAAACTTGCTGCGCAGCACATACTACTACTGTAAAAGAAAGTTGGGGAAGTTTGTGCTTACTTTCATTCTGCTGTTATTCCATCCTCTCTCTTTTTTTTTTCTACAAAGGGGCTTTTCTCTTCCTGGGAGAGGCTTTATTCTGCCTGATCCCTCTCTCTCTTCCACTGCCTTCACTCCTAATCACCACTAAAGCCAGCCCTAATTGCCAAAAGACATTTCTCTCCCTTTCTCATTCTCTCTCTTTCTTGCTGTTTCTCTCTCTTTCAGTCGGTCTTCCAGTTTTCATATCTCACCACAAACACACAGTGCAGACGAGAAGAAGGGGGGAATTAAGTTTTAGTAAAAACAATACATAATGAATATGAGTGGATTTGGTTTTGATTACGCTTGAGTTACAGGAAATCCTGTACCTAAAAACACCTGAAAACACTTTCTATAGTCTGCAGTTTTTGTGTGAGACTGAGACATTTTTCATGAAAATATTTTGTGGTCATGGTTACAGGCATTTGTAAGTGTTTTGTGCTCATACATGGTTTTAGCCTTTCCTTTTTTTTTTTCTTCCAGTAGCACACTGGGATTATTTGGATGTCTGATGTCAGCTCAAGCAACAGTTCAGTTCCCCTTCCTGGGAGAGATGGCTGAGAATTGATGAAGGCCAATCAAGCACTTCTACGCTTGTTTAGAGGAATACTAATCAGTCATTAGAGAGTTGCTGATTAGTCAGAAACTATGTCGTTGTGGTCTTTGTGGTTGGCCTCTGGGAATATGTGTATGCACGTGCATGGGTCCTTGTGCAATATTGACTCTGAAGATTAAACATTCTTGTGCATATGCACTCTGGCGTAATGTGCTTGCACTCTGCAATACATACACACATACAGGAGGGCCCACAATGTATGCATTGATTCTTTGCACTATTACGAATAATCGTACATTCCCCCAACTATCAGCCTGTAGAGTACTGTCCATGATTTAGTTTAAGTTCTTTATTGTCATATGCACAACAATTCCTGATTGTCATTGGCAATGACAATCTTATCTGTTGCAGAGTATCCTGGAGTCCATGTTGAGATTCAATGTAGTGAATCTCAGAGGAAGTTCCTACTGGAGTGAAGTTAAGGGGGAAAAAAAACCCACCCACAGTGTCTGTCAGCTTCCATCAGCCTAGGAAATGTCAAAAACTGTTGAATTGTATCCTTTCCAGCCTAACTGCTTACCTAAACTGAGTACTAATGTTGATTTGTCAGTTTCACAGAGCAGGAAGTTTGAACAACTAACTGACACACAAATCTGAAAGCTGAACTCAAAGTAGGCGTACAGACAAAACATATTTAAGTCTGTTACTAGCCAACAGTGTGACTGGCAAGTCTCCAGCAGCTCTGAGATCAGCCAGTCTGTTAGCACTAGTCGACCCCCTTCCAACCCTATTCAGCCACAGTTACAGCGGCAGCCCCTTGATTAGCCATCCAACAGCGCCTCAGCTTTGAGAAGAGCCAATCTAGATGCTAAATAATTCATTTTACATATGTGCAGTACAGGTCTTGAGAAAACAGTTACGGCAAGTACTAATTCCATAGAAATAAAAAAAATAGCATTTCACTTCACTTCTAATCTAATTAATTTGACTTTGCACTGCAACTCATAAATATTACACTGAATCCATTAAAAAAGAAACAAGTCGGCTGAGGTATATACTGTGTATATATAAACAGCATCATGCTGTCCACACAAAACTTCTTTTTAATTGGTTTTTAACCTTTGTTGACAGAGAGATTTAGAATAAACGCAGATGTTTTGAGGACTCGTATGACCTCCACACTTGCAGGAGTGTCCACATATTTACAAAGCAGGAACAGGCATACTGCTATTACTAGCTTTTGTGTTTGCCTCAAGCCCTTCCTTGTTTCCCAGCCTTCTCTCATTCATTCGGTTAAAATTTAATGTGGAACGAAAGTAATAACACGATTTTTTAGAATACAGAGAGAGGTGCTTTGGGGTTAAAAGTTGCCTAGCTGCATCTGCAGCCGAATATCTCATGCTGACATTTTGGATTTTCACCCAGAGAAAGCGGAGCAGTGAAGTAAAGTGTACTCGTGTTCAATCAAACAAAACACAGAATAAAGCTGCTTAATTTTACATAAGACACCACAGGCCATCCATATCCAGGACACACACTCCACATTCACTTTATGGTACACAGTCCACTGCAGTAGAACAGGGTTGCTGTATAAGCAAGACCGGTAAAGTTTAAGGAACAGAAACTGGGAAACAACAAAGTTGTTACAGGACCGAAAAGTACAAAAACAAGAAAATACTTAGGTGACGAGTTAATGAGATTGCACTTTTTTCCTATTCGCCATGAACATTCGTTCTGTGGGAAATTAAGAGCGTTAAAGACTCTCTCCTCATTTAAAAAAAAAAAAAAAAAAAGTTTATTCTGCTGCATATGGACATAAAATGCATAAATAATATAAAATAGTCACATATAGGTATGAATCAATGCAAGCAGGTTTGAGAAGTTTTCTTTTGATGCATATTTTCAATTGTTTTATAGAATATTTGGGGCTCCCGCTCTACTTAATATATTTGTTCTTTATACAACGTAGTTTTTTTTTCGGGGTTTTCGGAAAAAGGTGATTGGAAAAAGCACATTTGTTTTGATGTGTTGTCTCCACACTCTAATTCATGATGGTGATACAACGTTTGAAAGAGCTCTGTTTCCAGTGCATGTTTCCTCTCAGGAGGGATTTGCAATGTGAACCGGTCACTGCCATAATGCGTTTTTAGGTTTCTGGAAAGGATGGAGAGATGAGCCAGTGCCCAAGATTGGCTTCAATGAACCAGCTCCCTGAGGGGATTCTAACATTGCCTTAAACTCCCTTCCAACACAAGTTTGTCTCCCTTCATAGTAGTAGTTCAGCAGTGAACAGTGGACCTGGCTCTGTTTAGTAAGTCGCTGAGGGCCCAGCCCACTGTAGAGCTCCGCTCTGCTCTGATTAGACTGCACACTCCCCATGGTGCTTCTGATCAGCAGCCATACTCGTCTCTCACCAGCCATCTCTTTATCCCGCCCTCTGTTTCCATCTCTCTGAGCTCCATCGCTCTCCCTTTGTCGCTCTTTTGCTCTCTCTTTCTCTCCTCTTTCATTCTATCCATCTATCCATCTGTCCCTATCTCTCGGGAGGCCAGCCCAATTAACCTGTTTAAACAGCCATCTGAGCATCCCATCCATTCCAATGTGCCCGTGTGTGCGAGAGCCAGTTCACTGAGCCAGGATCCCAGTGCCAGGCCCCCGTCCGCTGCCCTCCCAATCCTCCTCCTCCACCTAGACTCCCATTTCTCTCTGCT
>CALSBV010012228.1:2369163-2397178 GCA_943590825.1 Bovichtus diacanthus | reverse complement strand
CATACACACACAGGGACTGATTATACACTTTTACACCTGCAGCATATTATCTACTACTTACCTCAGTATTTATTGGCCCATCAATCGTTTCTTTTACCGATTTTCCCTTAAAGATTTCTCTTTTTTTTTTTTTTTTTTTTCTTTTTTTTTTTTTTTTTTACCAATAAACAAATAGTAAGCAGCATATTAAATCACCACAATAGAGATCTTAGCTTTAGGCGACCCTGCAGTAGTTCTGGCCATTGCCATTAGTGCCTCTGAGCAGAAAAAAAAAGTAAAGAATTGAAAAATAAAATGGGATACAGGCTTTATGTCTTAACTTTGACACAGGTTTATATGTAAGTCCACACCCTGGGCAGGTCACCGGTCCATCAGAGAGCTGTCACATATAGTCACACAACCATTCACACACATGTTTGAACCCAGGACGTTATCGCCATGAGGTCCTAACCACTGCAGCAACGGATTTCTTTAATGCGGTTGAACACCCCCCCCTTTGACTACCCTTCCCCTTAGTGTGGGGCTTCGGCCTACAAGCCTCTAGCAGCCATGACCGCAACACTGCTGCACTGGTGGGTGCGTGCCTAGCTCAGAGAGAGACGAGAACATAATATGAGGACAGTGAGAGAAGGGACAACAGGACCACCTGCTGATTTTGTTTTTTTCGCACTGTTAAGACTGTTTCACAGATACAAGGACTTAGAAATTAAATAAAGCATGCTTTGAGTTAGAATTTTGGCTCTCCTATTATTTTATAATCAGGCAGTCTTCCAAAACTCTATTTGCACGGATCCATGTTTGCCAACTGGTGTGTTTGTTATTGTCGCGCCCCCACCTTCCAAATTGAATCTTTGAGAATCTGCAAAAGTAATGGTAAAAGAGATGAGATAGGATGAGACGAAATGAAAGACAATGTGACAAACGGCGAAACAGTCTGTGAAATGGTCAGCTCCGCAAAGACAAAAAACAATTTGATAAACAGCAGAGGCCTTTCTGCCTTTCGTGTTGATGTAATCCATCTCATATGTCCCGTCTCCTCCTGTCTAGACCGGGACACTTGTGCAGCACCTGCTACATTCAGTGTTGTTGATGAGCTGTCCCTTCTGACTCAACTCTGAGTGGCTGTCTGGACATCTAGCCTTAGAGAGAAGGGTACTGACAGGATCACAGGCATATTTAGTCCAGACAGAACAAAAAGCCGGATTTACTCGCGGTTTACTTTGTGTAATAGAAGCCTTGTTTCAGCTGTCGTTGGAGACGTGGGAAGAGAGGAAGAGAAGCTACTGCAGTGAGTTATGGCCTTCAGCTCAGGGTTACAATATGCCGTCTAGACATTGTAATCCAACAGAGGAAAGGCTGCGGGTGCCGTGAGGGAGTAAGGAGATGAGGATATGGCCAATATGAGCTACACTTGTCTGTGACTCATCTTCTCATCTTCTCATGAACTCTGTGAAAGTCTCATGAGAGATCAGACACAAGAGTGCACGGGCAACGCAGAAGGCTCCATACTGAACTATACAGTACCATCTTAATGCGATAGAAAGTATTTAATGTCTACACTGGAGAGCATAAAACGATTTTCTTTCGTGTCTTGTCCTCTGATTACTTCCCTGGCTGTGTACCATGCTGGAGAAGCATATCTCTTACTTATTGTATTATACGTAATGTTCAGTTTTGAAGGAGGTGGATAGGGACATTTTTTATATTTCAAGCTCATTTGCGGCATACTTGCCACAGCTTCCAATCAAAATGTTGTGTACAGTGCAAGGATGTTCTGATGATTGAGGCTTAAGTTTCATTTAGTCCCCGCTCATACAAATTGCTATTTTTGGGTCATTTCATTTTCTGTTTGAGTAAAACTCTTATTTCTGTCTGTGCTGTGTTGTTCACACACAATGTTTACATGATATGTATGAATATGTTCATGTTATTGTGAAACACTAATTCAGAGACATACTGTACGCATGTGGCGGAGTTTCTTTATTATTCGGTGTCGTATGGTGTACAAATTAAAAAGATCGTTTTGTGATTTGTGTGCTTTCGGTTCTATTTATTAAATTGACTTGACTAAATATATACTGTACAGATACTTACTAACAGGCCTTTCCCTCTAAGTGCAGGAAGACTATTCCCTGAAGAGTTGTTATTGGCAGTGACTGGTTTAGTGTGACTGTATTAAATGGGCTGTACTAATGACAAAGGTGAAAACACTAGTTTAAAGTTTTTATGTTCTCATACAAACACAATGAGCCCATGAGGAGAATAAAAGTGGATCTGGGCCATTAGGTGTGAGAACGTATGAGAAAACGGCGGAATTCTGAATCAAGACACACAGGCACACTGTTCAAATCAATCACTGTCGACTACAGTGCCACGCGACAGCAACAACACTTTTACATAAATGTAAGCGGACATAGCACGTAACGTATCTCAAGCAGGTTTTAAGTTTCCTCAAGCACATTTACACAGTATACTGACATAAAAACCCATGGGTGTGTGAAAGAAAGCTTCAGAAAATGGGTTAGCAGCAATGTAAAATTTGCATTTTGAAGAAAATGAGTGCAATAAACCTGGCCGTCCTCCTCAAGCCATTACCTTTAAAATATATTTTACAGCGAGATGGTGATGTGTTAAGTACTGCAGTGCTTGTGTTTATACTGAGATGAGATAAACCGAAGACATATGAAAAGCACGAAGTGTAGAGAGAAGAGGACGGGACAGTCTGTGCAGCAATCATGGTGAAGGCACATGACCTCATGGCTGAGAGCTGAGTCGAGCTGCCAGAGATAACTGGAGAAAGACTAGAAATAGATCGATTAGGCCTTCAGATTTAAAGCTAAAAGCATCGTTTTTGTCACTCAGGAAAAAACATAATACCGTTGAAATGCCACAACGCGAGTGCAATCAATATTTTTTGACAGTGCTGTTATTTTTATTTTATTTATGAACATAAATGTACGGTATATGCAAAAGGGGCTGATAATTTAAACGTTATGCTTCGGTAGGTACGTTATTTGGTTTCTCTTGTGCTATGAATTTCTTAACCAGTTTTATTTGTTTTATGACCAGGTCTTCCTCTCTGTAATTGTAGCAGTTAATTACGAGACAATTACTTAAGATCAATGTTTCACCCCCTCCACAGTAACAGCGCACCACATCCTGTGGCCGTTTTTTTTCACAAGCAGCTTTAGAGAACAATCCTCAAGAGGCTTATCCTTGTGATGTTTTGACCTATAACTAATGGAGACAAATGGTGAGATGCACCAGAGTCAAACCGGGCACATTGATACGATCTCTCTAGGTAGTCCCTATCTACTTCCTATACTGAGGTGTGTGTCCTGCGGGTGTGCTCTATGTGTGTGTTTGCATGTCTGTGAGTGAGAAGAGCAGTTCAACTGTTACATGACGACACAATCTATGCTTTAATGAATAATATGATAAATCGTCTCAAATCTCTTGTCCACAGTGAAGTTCGATGACTGCATGGGGAATGAGGCTGTGGTTTTCCAGAGCAGCGATCCTATCTTCAGCGTGCGGACAGATGGATCCATCTTTGCCCAGGGAGAGGGGGCAAGCCTGGACGAACCAGTCCAGTTTAAACTAACAGCAGGTGGTCCAAGCGCACATGCCTGGGAGACTGTGATCCAACTGGCCCTAATTGACCCACCATCACCTCAACAAAATGAAAATGAGGTGAGTTTTACTCTTATTGAGCACAAGCACAGACACGCAAATATCATGCTTCAAATTTCAATTATCCTCCCAGAGTTATTTTTCTTCCTATGAAATTTTCTCCAGTGGTCTGGTGATAGCAACAGCCAAGAATCAGGTCAAAACTCCTTGGGGTATGAGAGAGAGCGAGAGAGAGAGAGCGAGAGACTGAGACTGGATCAACAAGAAGTAGCAGTAGCACATGGCTGAAAGTGATAGAATCACACTGCCACGGGGGGGGGCATGATTCCCCTCAGTCATAAGCTGTTTTTGGAAAACATCATGCGCCTTGGATACCCCTGGGGTCCTTGACTCCTTCTCCTCTATTTAAAAGCTGTCAGAGGTCAGGTGAAGACTGAGCAGCCCGGGCTCAACCGTCCCCATGACGACAGAACCACGAGGCCAGATCTGATAGTCAATATCAGCACAAGTGTTGATCAGATTAGGTAACGACTACACACACGATTAGGGGTGCGTGTTCACTTACCAAGTGCAATTCTAGGCATCTCATGCAGGAGGTGCGCCAGTCAGTTAATGACAACATCAAATCCAGACAGGCGTGTCACTTACGAGACATAATGACTGATCCAGCATCCACTAAGTCTTGGTAGGCAAACAACAGCTTAAAACTGCGTGAAAATAATTGACGGCATTCTGAAGAAATTGCTTAAAACAGCTATAATTATTCAGTCTCACTGTTCTCTTCGTGGTCAGCTGCTGTTTTCAGTGAAAAAGCTCTAAAAACACAGTTAAAAGGGGGGGGGGGTGAATATTGGGCTTAAATTTCAACAGGGGCCCATAAACACAAGTCCAAACGCACGCTTGTGTTGCTCTGGATGTGTAAATAGGCAACTGTTTGTTAACAAGTTCACCGTCTCATCTTAAAAGGAGATGATATGTCAGTTATGTGTTTACTTGTTTTTGCTGCCTTCAAGTGGCCAAAAAAAATATAACATTGCAGAAATAACAAATTCATCCATTACTATTTAGTGTATTAATTAAGAAACTCTATGCTCTCGTCAATTGATGTCAATTTCACAAATTCGTGAAACATTTAATTGGGACTTCATTAGACTATTATTTTACTTATTTATTTTATTTACATGCTTATTCCGCTTCAGGGTGACAGGTGCTGCAGACACTACATAGACTGGGTCTGAGGGCAGCAACCCCCCTCACAAAACGTCACTTTATTTCAGTGTTCAGCCAGATAGACACTAAACAGAGGTTTTGGCAACATTTTACATGGATTTCAGAATACATTTTGAACTATAAGTCCATCACTTTGAGTCATAACCCGTAATGAGCTGAACGTTAGATGTGTGTGTGTAAGCAAAAGATGAAAATACAATCGATGCAAAACCTCTCTGATGCAAGCAAGGTTAGTTTGATTTATTGAAGGTGGCAACTTTTCCAATAGTTTAATTAGTTGGAGTTTTTAGATTTTGAGAGCCAGCAATTAAAACTATTTAAAATCAGCTTATTTTTTTTGTAGTGTGCATGGCCAGAACATTACAGAGATGGCACAAAGTCTAATAAAATCAAATTCTAACAACAACTAATAGGGAGGCGGAGTGGGACATTGGCCAGCAAAGGATCTAACAGTGGGAGTGGGTGTAAATATGAGTATGTTATTCTGGTCTAAATATGTTGGCCTTCATTCTCACCCTATTGTACTTTAGCTCCTTCAAGTGATTCACTGGTTAGTATGGTGTGAGCTTCAGTATTAAACAACAATGTGTTAAAGGTCAAATGGCTATTCGAACAATTACAGCGCTCGACAGGGCCAAAGGTCAGAAATACGCTACACATCGGAACAAACATGAATGCAACGCGAGCAGGAGCAGAAAGCAGGGCGCTGAAACAAAATGTGATGTTTCATTATGGAAATGGCGCTTTGTGGAGTGCTCTGTTGAATAATAACTTCCAGATGTCTGGGTAGCCAGGGGCTGGCTGATATCAAAGCGTGCAGGGTTTTGGGGAGGCAGTGGCGTGGAGGGGAAGAGCTGGGACCACCGCCAGCTGGCTAAGGCTGATGGCACCAGGGCTGGGGGGCTGCATCCATTTCACACTCAGTGACTCCTGTTCACATAGCGTTAGTGTGCGTAAGCGTGTGTGTCGGGTGTGTGTGCGAGAATGTTATTTGTTTGTGTTTCTTTTTTTTTTTTTTGTGACAGATTATGTCGGATCAAGTGTGAATTATGCTAATTTTGCGTAACATTTTAATTGCTGTTTAGGGTCTATGTGAGGTTGTGTCTTTGTTTAGGGCATGAAGTGTCTGATTGGAGCCTATAGGTTTTATGGGAGTCTGTGCTGGATCGTAGGAAAAAACACATCCTTTAAATCTCTGGAGTCTGTGAAGCTGTCGTTAAAACTTCTGATATCTGACTCCAGTTTGCTTCTGCTCCTTATCCTCCATCTTTCATAATAGTTTGAATAAGTGCACAGACATCTTCGCTTAACCTGTTTTTTTAATCAATTTCGTCACCTCCGAGAATCAGAACTACACAGTTTGATCAGAATTACACCTTGGCTAGAGAAAAGCTCATTTAAGCCTTTTGCAGCCGTGATAGGCACAGTCTTTTCTCAATCTCTATTTCACTTTCTCTGGGTTTTTTTTCTCTCTCTACTTCTCTCCTCGGGGAACTCACTAGTACCTGTTAGCATGTGTAGATAAAAGGATTTGGAGCATGACTTATTTAGGCAAGGGGAGGGGAGGGGGGCCACATCTGCTTCTGACAACTCTTCTCCTCATCCCCCTCATTCCATCCCAAACACGTCTCGCCCCACCTCTGCCTCACCACAACGCACCGGTGGGATGTGGGGCAACCAACCCCTGCAGTCAACCCCACTAAGCCTTCCTCTCTCTGAAGAAAAAGAATACATTTGTCCAGACCCAGCTCACATCTGTCTCATCCCGCTCTGCTGACAAACCCTGTTTGTGCACACATGCATGTTGCACTTGGCAGAGGTTGGTCTCCTGAATATGGACCATAAATGGATCATGTGCATGTTTCAGTGAACTTGTCACACAGTACAGTGAACATGGAATATCGCAATATGTGTGTTTGGAGGGCTAGTATGTCTCTTATACAGAGCACAGTTAAAGAGGATAGATCGCTGGTACTTTTTGGGCCGTGAGCATGAGAACAAGCTGCTCGTGCTCGTGAATATGATCATGTTTTTTTTTCCTTTTTCAGGAGTTTTAGCTCCCTCGGTGGCCAAAAGAGGAACTGCTGCATTCCCCCAACTAATAATTGGAAATAATTGGAGACAAAAAACTATTTTAACATGCTGTATTTTACCGGCATATACTTTCTATAACAGGTCGTTACACAAAGTGTATTTAAAGCTGCTGTACTCAATATGTCTATGTTTACAATGGATGAAATGACTAAGTGTATGTAAAAGGTCTCATACTGACAAACCCACAGAGAATTATCGCCTGGCGCTGCAGGTCCCCTCAGCTCGACAGACCTGTTAAGCATTTTATAACTGATTGTTTTGCTCGTACAACCCGCAACTTTACTGTTTTGGTTCAGACTTACTGCTAATCTAAGATAAACCCACTGAGCACTACTTGCTCAGCACCAAAAAGAATACAGACGAAGCTAGCGACTTGTATGATATCAACTATTTGAGAGTCCAAATTTGTTGGCGTCAGAATCAGGATTTTCCTCCCCTAATGCCCAGGTGGAGCAGCGATTGGCGTCTTTCTTTCAGCATCTTACCGCATGCTTCTCTCTGTGTAACCACTGCTCCTTCTGCGCAGTTACTGAAAGAGCCCTGGATTGCACAGTACATGGTGTCTGAAATGTAGCGCCTGGTTGATGAAACTGAACATGACACCTTAGCCCATGCACCTCCACACCCCTCCCCACCCACACAAACGCATACACACCATATGCCGGGTTGCTTGACACATTTCCTTTAAAGCAGCCTTAAAAGCTTTTCTCCTGGGCGTCTATCTAATGAAGTCAGCCTTGAAAGCATTGTTTCTGCTGGCAGATACAAGCTAACCCCACGAGGGACGTTGACCAGGCAAGAACAAACAGAAAGAGATAAAGAGAAAACACTTTTTATAGACTACATTGCACAGGACCCCTACACTTTCAATACGTGCCAGAAGCCATTGCCATCTTCCACACTGTAGCCCGCTACTGTGTTGTATTTTATTTTTATCCTCAAATGTCAACTGCTGGGGAGGAACTGTTGAATTGCGCAGACGTAATATGAAATGGAAAATTGGAAGAGGTATTAAAAACACTACATTCTTATTATGTAAATGTGTGGTGATCTGCCTGCACTGTTTTCTTTACTGTAATGAAACTGAAAAGTTTTCTCTATCGTCTCAATTTCCAATAGTTTATTCCTCCCCCCGTCAGCCTGTCTTGCATCACCACCTATTCTCTTTGTGTAACACAGTATAGTGCACAGTTGCACCAGAGCTACTAGAGTCTTCAGATTGAGCGCCCTTATCCTTACCCTTTTCCAGCATTTCATTAAAAGCTTGTAAGCTATTAAAACGTGTAATTTACTCGCACATTTAACTATAAATCAATTGCGGACGTACCTGTAGACATCTGTTACTGGTAGATATGAAAATAAAAAGATTTAAACAGAAGACATGTGGCTCTTCTGCATCTAATTTAGTTTTAGCCCTAGCAATACATTTAAATCTATTAATATTTTGACATTCTACACACACTTTTTTACCTGCGGGTACCCACCTAGGTGCTCGTGCAGAACACTGTTTTCACAATTCATGATTCACATGTTAATATATAGACAAAACTGTACATTTGCGGCCATATTCCAAATAGCTAAATTTCAAATTGTATTTAATGCTGGTTTGGTGCCATATTTAAACCCTTTCTAAACTGCATCCTCATATTTCACATGAAGATTTATAAACTTTAATGTTTTTGCTTTTAAAGCTCTGTGTTCACTCATGCAAGAGAGTGAACTGCTATCATCAGACCACCCTGTCTAAATAAAGGTTGAATGAAAGAATGAATGAAATGTATTTTGGTGGGGGGGGGGGGTGGTTGTAGGAGTCTTTGGTAGGTGAAGCTCTGTGCTGCTGTTTTACCTGCTGGTGCACCATCGGCCTGACGCAGCTCAGCGCTTGAGGAATCACTGTTATTGAGACGAGCTGTCAAGACCCACTGACTGGGATGAGAGACAGAGAAAAACAATAACACTGCAAGAGAAGGGCAGAGAGGAGCATGGGAGCCAGGGATTGCTCAGGGGAACGCGATTGAGACAGAGAGTGCAACTAATGCATAGCTTCAGCAATGATGCTTGTGACTGAATTCTTGACATGTTTTCACTGGCTTGTAACCCTGAGATATGTTGGTAAACCCACAGTAGAACACCCTTCCAGATTGGCAATTTGATATAACCTTTAGATCACTTATACACAGCATATCTACTCCAGCCCCTGGGACACTAAGCATGTGGTAGTTAAAACGTAGGCCTTGAGATGGTGGAGCCTATGTAACCTTGACTTAGTCGCTCCGATATGTGTAATGTACTTGCATTAAGAGGCAACATATCTGATTATCTGCACTCTGTTGCCTAGCCCAGAGGTACACGTTTAAAGGTCTCTTACTGTATTTTCAATGACTTGCGTTTGCTTATACCCACTCTGGAGGTATTTGTAATGAAGCAGAATCTCTGCAGTTCACCTTCATTTGTTTTGCAGTATTTCCACATGAGGACATTAATTTAGATAGGTGATACGTCTGATGTAGCTCTTCTGACTCATGGGTGAGTTAATGTTCACGTGGAGATTGAAAATAGGCTCCTTTCAAGTTCCTTATTGGAGCATCTTTCAAAAAGACAGATTTGTGGTGGTCGTTCCTCTCTGCCTGCGGGGAGCCTGTAAGGGGAATGTATGATGGGAGAGTATGACTTAATAGGCTTTTTATACCCGGTGTAAATGACAAAGTCCATAGTTTATGGTCTCTCCTACATATATCCACATATGCACAAATATGCACATACACACACGGACATTCAAACCCTGAGATACGAAGGATTCGCAGACACTTGTGATGTGTGTGTGCTCACACTGTACAGCTCCGTCCTGCTCAAGCCTGATGCATGATGACACAAATGAACTAGTTTAGATGTTTGACAAACGTAATTTAAGACATTGCGTTTCTTGATTATACGCTTGAACACTGCAAACTAGATTTTATGCTTTTGGAAAAGGCACAGTTAACTGCTCATCAACAACATGGGAGCAAACCCACAAAGTGGCAAATAAGAAGGAATTTTGTAAAACAGATGATATGTTTACGTATTGTTTGCTAAGAGAACATGTGAGATTGTGATTCGCATTTAATTTGTATTTTCTCACTGTAATAATTCTCCAAATTGCTGTGTAGCTTCAACTAATATGGTAAAATTATAAAAACATCAATTATATATGCCTTTTGTTCAGCTCTTGGCCAATTTGTAAAATCTCATATTCAGCATCATTGCACACAATAAATATTAAAATATGCTTTTGTTACAGCATCCTTTTTTCTTTTTCTTCCTTTTCTAGTGTTATTATTTCAGACATTCTTTTTCAGCTTTCTTTGCATAAAGGACAAGTATTCAACTAAATCCCAACACGCAGAATAAGATACAATATCTTCCTTTTCTTTCTTAAGAATATGATAAGTTATTGAAAAATATCTGCTGGTTATCCGCTTATGCTCAAAATTCAAAGCAAGATTGATGCATCATGTGGCAATTGACAAATAAAATTTGGTCTGGCAAAGAAATCACACATTGGATGATTCCTGTGGGTTTTTTACTGAATAAAGACGCAGCATCTTATTTCTAAAACTTTTAAAGTATGTTTTTGCACTTTATGCACCGGCCACATTTTGCTGTGATAGTATACTACACAGTGTCTTTGTTGTAAAGTCCTCTTCAGACAGAGTATCTGAGTATCTGAGCACTTTTAGATCATCGAGGTGTGTGAATGATCCTTGTTCCGGTTGCTAAGCTTCTTCATCACCAATTAGGTGCAGAAGGACTAACTGTTGGTGAACGAGTGAGTTATCGAGTCAGCAATTGAGTAATTGAGTGAGTGTAAGTGGGTCTTTAGCACTTTGTTTCCATAGCAACAACCTGTATTCCTTCAGCTGTAGTGATGACTTACTTACTGTAGGTTACTGAAACGAATAATAGATGCTGTTGCGCAACAGCACCACAAGCACAAAAGATAGACTGCTCTTCCTGGTGGAGACTGAGGAGCTACCTTACAAACTCTCTGCACTACAGTTATTGTCATGACACCTTCACTTGAGCATTACTTTCAGACAGCAATGAGATGGAATTTGTATTTGCCACTGCCGTCTGAGCTGATGAAGGTTTAGGTTTTTCCAAACTGCCACCGAGGCAATCATCGACCATGGAAACTATAGAAATCACAAAAACAGAAACGACACAGGAGAGCAAATTTGAGTGTTATCTGAGTCCCCTGGAATATGCTCCTTTTCAGTAGCAGTGAACAACACAAGAAAGGAGCAACATTAGCTTCAAAGTCCGATTATCCTGTGTTTATTTGTTAATGATGAAAAAATTCACAAGAATTAACAAGTCATTTATTGTTTAATCCGATTAACAATACCAAAATGTAATTTTTTTTTTGTTTTTGTTGTTGTCCTGTGAATGTCTGCTTTGAGACAGAAAAGACTTTGGCAGCACATCAATTAATGTTATCATTAACAGCACATCCAGCCTTCTAAATAAAGCCTTGTGTTGTCTTAAAGGTCACGAAGGAAGAGGGGAAAGTCGCGGAGAGAAAAGAGAGGAAGGAGGCGTCCCAAGCACCACCTCCTGTCATCATGTTCTCAGGGTCCAGCCTGAACAGCTCCAAGGGTCTACGCAGGCAGAAGAGGGACTGGGTGATCCCACCAATCAACGTGGCCGAAAATTCACGAGGACCGTTCCCTCAGATGCTCGTCAGCGTAAGTGACAGATTTGATGCGCCGCATCGCTGATTTGTTCTGAATGTACAGCTTGGATTTCTTGAGGGCACTTCACGGCTAACGCTGATTGGGGGTGTGTGATGGACGTTGATGAAAAGCAGAAATACATGAGCATAACTGGTTTGTTCTCCCCATCCTCACAAATGACGATGTTGTGGTTCCCCTGGTGTAATTATAGCCCCACAATCTTTAGGTATTTAAACAGCTCTGATTTGGCCCTGAGAAGTTTTCCCTTTAGACACAGGGCAGGCTCCAAAGCAGCTCAGCAGCTAAACTCTCCCACAGTGTGAGGTCCATTGGGTTCACAGTGAAGCGAATGATTATTTCTCATCCTTCCTTTCCTTTATCAGGCCCTTTCAGAAAGGTTGACTGAAGTTCAGTACTATTTTAATAGCTTCTTTATAACAATACAATTTGTCACAGAATCTTTACTGAAGCAATAACTCTCTCCTGTGAGATATAAGGAGAAAGTATGAAAAGCTGCTTTTTCGCAGGACAGTGGTTCATACCATATACCCCAGTCAGGTTTAAACTTGAGACGAATCAGAGGTTTTAATATAAACAATAAACTGCATCCATGTCTTAAGAACAAGGAATATACAAATGGCAACACCTCAGCTTTTGTAGCTTAACTCAATAAACTTTTCCTCATTTAGCATTCGAGATTTGAATGTGGCAACAGCAACTGACCCCCATCACTGCGTATTAGATTTCTGCAAAACTGCTAGTTTTAAGTACAAAATATAAAAACAACATGGTGAGGGTTGGAGGTCGAGCCTGTACAAGCCTGTATGAGAAAAAAGAAACATGAATAAATAAACGTTTGTGTAAATGTGTTGTTTTGGCTCGAGCTGCAGAGTGCTTAAAATTCAGAGATTCTGTCACAACAGAATGCGCAGTTTGTCTCTCTCATAGCAAAGCTCCAGACTCTGGCTTGTGCTGCGCGCTGTAATTCATCAAAAAACATCATTCCCTGCACCCACTTTCCTTCTGTCTTTATCGGGGATATCTAGACATCAGCTTTTCCTCACTGTTTACAAAACTCTCACAGTTTATCTTTTTTGGGTCTTAAATTGTGCAAAAGAAGCACTCCCCCCCCCCCCCCCGCCCCCTTTGTTTCTGTTCTTTGTTTTTCTACCGGGTTTTATCCAATCCCCAGGGAAAAGCCCGGGGAGCTGCTTGAAGGAAACTTTTTTCATGTTTCTTTTTTCCCCCTAGTGAAACAAAAAAGATCAAGTCAAGGAGGGGATAGTTTGTAAGACTTTGTTTTGGAGTTGGAGTGCTTCTACAGCTGGAGTGTATCCCATCATCTGAGCCCTTTAGTTGTGCTATACCAGCCACACACTGGTCAGACAGTTCCGCTGTTTCCATGAGCTGGTCAGAACCAGAGAGAGTCAGAGGGGGTGGGGTAGGGAGAAAGACAGAGAGTGTAAAAAGAACATTTGGAAGTCTACTGTGCAGCCAAACACAATCCACTTTGTGCAGTAAATAAGTCCGTCAGGGGCTGGTGGGTTGCTGAGGGTGGAGCGTTCAGAGCGGAGGAGAAGTGATGCGTGTTGATGCCTCTGTTGGGCTCCAGTCTTTCTCTTTAATGATGACTCGAGGGCAAGTGGGGCCATACTGAGAACTAGAGATTTTAACAAGGAGACAGCTCTGGGGGTGTAGATGGCATGGGAATGATTTTATACTTATTGTTTAGGCGTTTAGTCCACTTTTGTAACCTCTTTAGGCCTCAGTCGGGATCTGTTTCATATCCCTCAGTCAAAACTCACAACAACAAAAAAATCCAAGCGAGGATATGTCTTCTTTTTTTTTTTTTTTCACTCTCTGATATTTAAGAAATGATTACAATTTCAAGTTTTATACGGAGCATGTTGCAACAAAGCCTGCAGTCTTTCTGTCTCTCGTCTCCTCTCCTGTTCCTCTACAACTGTGCCATTACTCAGTACTCTGTGTGCTGTGGCTGTGTGATGCCTTCCCTAATGGCCTGTGAAGTCGGTCCCTTTCCTAATGGGCTGTTCTGTCATCCAGCGCAGCACTGAGTGACATGCAGGCAGCGGCCTTCCCCACCATCCCGTCGCTTTTCTCCCTGCCCTGACCAAGTTGCCATCAATTGGACAGACGGGGTGACAGCAGCCCTCACCTGTATCTCCGCAGGTCTGCAGCACTGTCACTTCGATCAGGCCAGCACAGGACCGGGCAGGTGTCAGGACAGAGGCCCTACTGACTGGCCTCTGAGCTTGCAGCCTGACATGGCTCGAGGGGAATGTTGACTGCTTAGGTAAAGCCTTTGCAGAACTGTACTCCCATTGCTCTCTTAAGCCAAGACCGTGTCAGAACTCAATGGGATGTTATTGACTGCTTTTTATTAATAGCAGCACTGAATTAATTGTTCCAGCGCTTCACACTCTCCCACTGTACATCAAGTGGTGGAGTAACTCTGGCGTAATACTAGTCCTTATCAGCCTCTAGTGTCACAGAGTTGTACTGACTGTAGCCTGGTATTAGCATCACACTTTTCCCCTCTGTCCTCCCGGTGGATGGACAGCAGTGCTGTGCTTCATTACAACCAGTGGTGGGGAGAGTAGCCAAAAACTGTCCTCAAGTGGAAGTGAAAGCAGTCATCAAAATACCTACTTCAGAGCAAAAGTATCATCCGAAAAAAGAACTTGAGTAACAAAGGAACATACTTTTTTCCTAAAAAGGAAAAAATACCAGCCCATTACTATCTTTTTCACACTGTATCTTATGTGGATATGACATCATTTCCTCTTCCTCTGGAGAAGGTAAAGCAGTGGACATACATATGTATTTATGGTCACTTTTAGGGTTTGTAATGAAATGTTACGCCATCATCAGTAGTTAAATGGTTAATGGCTGCAGAAGACCTGTGCATAAACGAAGCAAGTATTAACAAGTAGTAACAAAAAGACAAAACTCTTCCTCGTGTCATGAGGAAACGGAAACAAGTGTTCTTGAGAAACAAAGAGATGAAAAAATTCAGAAAGACTAAAACAAAGAATGGGGGGGAGTCATTTTTCACAATAAACAGGTGTTCTTTGTCGTTTTCTTTCTTCTGCGGCCAAACAGCCATCAATAGCATGTAAGAGACATTGATTTTTTCACAGAGGCTTTTTGAAACCTTCCATTGATCCACACACTTCTCCTACGGCAGAGAGGCATCGATTTCTTCTGCTCGGGTAAATAAAGACTCAACGTAACCACCCCACCACACAACTCCCTTAACCCTCCATTAGAACAGCCGTCAGCAAAAAAATGAACAACACCCTGATGAAACAACAATTTAGTCAAGGCGCAAGACGGGTATGAATAAATGTTTGTCCAGTAAAATGCCTTTTGTATTCTGCTGTTCTCCGACTCTTGTTTGTGAGATAATAACGGAGAGAGAAACAGAGAAAGGGAGAGAGAGAAAGAAAGAGGGGGGAAGGAGGTTATTTTGGCCAGTCAGAGTTGAGGTCATGGTACCACATTGGAAAGAAAAGTTTTTAAAAAAATCTATTAACACAGATATGACTATACATTTGTAAGCATTTGTCATTTAAAAGAATACAACGTTTTGGGAAAAAATGCTTAATTTACTTTATTACTGAGAGTTAGATGAGACGGTTGATGCCATTGTCATATCTGTCCATTAAATACGAAGCGAGAGCCAAAGACTAGCCGAGCATTAAGGCTAAAAGAAGAGGCAAAGCGTGACTAAACAAATAAGATTGAATGTGTTAATTAGTGAGCTATAGATTTGTTTACCGTTCCACAGAGCCAAGCTAGCTTTTTTTTCTTTACATTTCTTTCTGCCGTGTTCATGCTAAGCTCATATTGAATGGAAAAATATGACATTGGTATTGATCTTTTCATCTAGTTGTTCCGCAAGACAGCAAATAAGCATATTTCCCAAAATGTCAAACAATTCCTCTGAGGCTGACAAATAAAACGTGACTTGAAGCTCTGCTAGTTATATCTTTCCCTCACATGAGTCTGACGTGTATCAACAGTAGGTATAACTATCATTTCGCCTCTTTTTGTCCGTTTCTTACTATTTCTTTTCTTTGTTAACCCGTTGCATTATTTGTACATGTCCTCGGTCTTCTTTTCAGCCTCTCTCCTTCCTGAAACCCGTTGGTTCACTTCTAAGCCTCCTCTTGTGTGGGTAATATTTTAATAATGGTCCAACCGATATTATTTTGAGACCGAAGACATTTATTTTGAGCGCTGGAATAAGGGATGTGAAAATGGTTTATTGAAAAATATTTCTTTGGAAGCACCAAGAATTGATATTATACGTATACATACATTTATATACATTTATGTCTTTGTCTTCTTTGTCTGCTGTCCTTGAGACGGAGGAGCCAGATAGTCAGTCAGATAAAATGTGGCTGCATCCCTCAATGATCACAAGACATTATATTGACAGCAACAGCAGCAGCGAGAGCAATAAGCCAACTAAATGCGTGCTTGTCTAAAGCCCTTTATTGACTGATAGTAGGAGAAAGAGGTTTATTTGATACCCTACACTTTTATCGACACGTAACTTCTACCAGTAATTTGTAGGCATTTATTTCTTGGGAGAAGCTTTAGAAAATATGTCTAATAAAAATGGAGCCTGAATGTTAAACAGTACACAAAATACAGATATTTGTGTCTGATTTGATGTGCGTTGCAGTGCATCTGGTTGTGTTTACTGTACTCGATGCAGCACCTGTGCTCCAGTTTGCAACAGTCTACAGCTCTCTCCGTGGAGCGCGTTGAGAACAGCGTTTTTCTGAGCAGAATGAGAGAACCCCCCCGAGGTATCTGCTTTCTCCTCTGCGTACGTTTACCAGTGATTAATGACTGCTCTGCTTCACTGACAGACACGGCAACAACAAAAAACACCAAAAGGACGCAGTAAAAAGAAATGCAAAAGAAAAAGGAGAAACAAAAAGCAACATACTGTACAAGTGAACTGGAGCTGATTGCATTTTGAATGGAGGTGGGGACAAAGACGGGTGGGTTTGATAGAAAACACAAGAAAGCAGCAGAAAGAGAGCGGGAATGAAGGGCTAGACCGGGATTAGAGGCACATCTGTGTATGCGTTTAGGTCTGATAGACTTCCCGGAGAACTGCTGTTCACGGCCTCTTCCCTCGAGTCACCCACCGCCCGGCCAACACCAGCACTGCACTGCTCCAGTCTGCCCGCTTCATCCTTTTCCACTCCCTCCTGCTGAAACATACGCTCACAAGCACACACACTCAATCTCAAACAAACATACACATGCACACGCAAGCAGAGAGAAATGTCTTGTCCTACACAGGCAGCAAACAAAGGATCAGTAAAGCACATGCGCTGCATTGTTGCCTTTGTATATGCTCATTGTTTGGGGGTTTGTTTGGTCGCATTTCTGCTTTATCCGTGAACAAAGACAAGAAAAAGCTAAGCCAAAAAAACAGGACTCCATCTTGTTGTTTTTTTTTTTTTTTTAATCTAGTCCACCAGCGAAACCGCAGCACGGCGAAAGGCAGGGATGTGAGTATTTAAGGATCACAGTTCGATTCAAAGAAATCGGGTCACTAAGGAAACCACATCGCTGCCCATATGGAACTCTTTACTAATGTTGAACTCCGCAGAATTCCTTTTCTAGGCAAAATAAATTCATGCTGTGAAAACACTGAAATGTGCGGTTACAATAAGTCTATCAAACGCATGAACTGAACAGGATGTGAACTACTGTATATGTATTCAAGCATATTTTGTTCAGGGCTATTTTTTTGTCTTGTATTCTTTCGATGTTCTTGTGCAGTGCTAAGGTCCTGTTCTTGGCGGGCGTACAACTTCAACACACACACTACATAAACTCTATCAAGCTGGGTAAGAAAAGAAAGAAACAATAAGCTGCTTTCAGATATGGGTGGACCTCCTGTGGAGTATGAAGAGGGAGGAAAAATTAGGGAGCGACCTTGGTCCACTCTGGGGGAAGAGTGCTAACAGTCGGGTCAGCATCTCTTTTGCTTTTTTGTTTTACTCAGTAACACATCTTGGCTAGATTAAACTCTTGGCTTTATGTTAGGTTTCCCCTCTTGAAGAATTCACACGAGGTATTTCCTTTCTTAACCCCAGCTGCGAGTTTTCTTCCAGCACAAACAAACCGTTTGGAGACATTGCAAATCGTTTGGCTAAATATACGCTTTGATACTTACTGATCCTCTTTTTCAAACCATGCTAGCGGCTCTATGGGTGGCATTGTTGGTCATTAGGTCCACTATTTTTGTCCAGACTAAAATATCAGATGGATTGCCATGAAACTTCATACATTCATGAAGATGAAGGCTAATGATTTGATTCCCTGACTTTTGCTCTAGTGCCACCAGCAGGTTGACATTTTTGGATTTTAGTTAAATATATCTACCACTATTGGCTGGATTGCCATGTGTTTTGATATTGACATTCATGACACCCCCGGGATGTATTGTAATAACTTTGGCGATACCTTAACCTTTCCTGTTGCGCCACCGTCAGATAAAAATGTAAATGTACTCAATACTTTTGTTTATGACTGCATAACTGCAAAACTAATGTCATTCTATTCGTGGTAATACGCTAAAATAAGTAATGTTATTATGAGCTCAAGGCACCATTGTTATCTCGAAAAAGATAATCTCAGATATTACCTGTTCTATTCATGCACAAGTACATCGTTCTTGGCACATTCAAGTGTAAAATAAAAGCATTCAGATATGACTATTCATTTATTTAAAAAAAAAAATAAAAATAGTAAAAAAAAAGAAGTCTCCTTTGACAGCAAGGGTGAAGCTGGGTATCCAATTCTGACTTATGACTGCAGGAGTAAAACACCAGCAGAAGTTGAGAGTGCTTTACATTGTTACTCTTGCTAATGGAGCCTTTGTGATGGAGGAACAAGCTCACTCCTGTCTCTTTTCGGCAAGTCAGATAATTAATGAAACATTTGAACATAAAAGCAATTTGACCATCTTCTGAATAGAGTGAGACTCGGGGTCTTTAAGAGATAAGGTGAGCACCTGAGGGCACAATAGTATGTCACGCGAGGAGGTGGTCGAGAGAAATCATGGGAGAGAAAGGGGATAGCTTTATGGATCCTTTAACAGCTGAATTATGTGGGCTTAGTTCTGATTCTCCTTTCTCCTCGACAATCCACCCTAAGAGCCAGAGCCCACGCTTTTTGTACCGTAGTCATGTCTTGACATATAACAAATACCTTATGAACTCCATTTCCTTTCCTCTAATGAAATTAGCGAGATCAATGTAATTACATTTATCAGCCCCAGGAAATGGAGTGTCGTACAATATCCTGGTATTGACGTGAAAAACAGATTGTTGCCACATTCGCATATTTGTCAAGAGCATTTGCCCTTTGTTTCCTGTTGTGTTACGGAAGTGAGGCTGAAATGTAATTTTCACAGTTTTAATATCTCATTATTTTTGAAATTAGTAGCGTAAAGTCCCAGTAAACATGTTCATCGGGCATACAGTGCTCGGCCCTGTTGCATACACCCAGCCCAGAGCTGCAGCTACTTAAAGCTTTAAAGTAACAAAACAAACAACACAAAACCCTGCCTCAGCCACCCACTCACTCATACAGGCACAGACAGCACAGATGCACACACACATGGAGATAAGCACACACATGTTCTCAAATCCCCCCAAACACATTCCTCAATGATATAACATCAGGCAGCACCAGGCGGGCTCCGTCCTGGGTTCAGTTGGTGTTAAATTAAACAGTAAATCATCACACCAAAAGACACGAGAGTTATGTGTGAGTCAAGGGCAACAGTTCTGGGCTCCTTAATAGGAGATGAGGAGAACTTTATGAAGGAGATAAATAACAGCTTAACAAACAGCCTCTGTCTGGTCCCCTGGAGGTTGGCCTCTGGGACCCTGTGGATCAGTAGGATGAAGGAGAGCCAAAAATCTCTTTTCCTCTGAAGACGTGAAAAATTATGTGCAGTGAAATTGGAGGAAAGATATTCGGAGGGGGACTCGGGGAGGCGGGGACCTGTGATGAGGGTGGCAGCGATTGCCGGTGATATGAGACGAGGTCGGTCAAATAGAAAGGACAGGTTGACAGAGGGTTTGGCAGTCACACAGACAAAGGGACAGAAAAGTAGATACATGGGAAATCATGCAGGCAGGAAAGGCACATCAAGCAAACAGACAGACAGAGAAGAAGAAAGAGATGCAGGCAATGCGTTTGTCCCATCATGTAATACTTTCCTCCCACCTCTGCCTAGCGATGTTTGCCTTAGAGACGGACATAACGGTAAGAAATCTGATTCAACTCAAAGCAACAGCATTTAGAGAAAATGAAAGAAAAGAGTAATTGCGAGGGGAAAAGTCCTTGGGCACGAGATTGAATTGAAGCGCTTTTGGATGCAAGTCATGTGATGTAAAATTCTAATCTCACTTAATGTGCTTGTATTTTTCCATTTTCCCCTCTTTGGCTCTTTCTTTCCTGGAGGTAAAAATCAAAATCGAGGCCTGCACCAGAATAATCTGATCCTATTTACTTTGTTATTTAAAATGAAAGGCCTCAGTCAGAATCTTTTCATGCAAGTATAATGAATACTGTCAGGGGGTGATCGTGTTGTGTGCTGGTAAAATCCCCTAACCACACACACACACACGAAGGAGCACAGACAAACGCATTAAGATCTGGTACAAGCAAGCTTACAGCACCACGGTGCATGTGTGTGTAATAAAATTCCTCACTGTGCAATGAAATGCTTTACAACATCTCGAGATGAAACAGCTCCTAAGATAAACAGTTTAGTACTAGATAAAAGGTTGCTGGTATTTTATAACTCGTCCTTTAACTTTGTAGGTTTCTCATTGCTTCTCGCTTATGAGTATTTCTGGTCAATACTCCCTCATGCTGCTTTCCACATTTTTATTTGCTCTTTATTTTCAGGAGAAAAGAACATTTCCTCCTAACGCTCTATAAAAGCTTTAACATCCCACATTGTTCATAAAAGCAGAGTGATGCATAGCTTTTTCCGCACAGCGCCTGGCGTTGTGGCGTACAGGGGACAATGTTATGGTTTATCTGAGGCCGTGCAAAATGCTTCTTTATATAAGGTGATTTGTTCAGGTTGCTGTGTAGTCGCGTCACTTTAAAGAGGACTCAGCGACAAGCCAAGTGGCTGGGGCGGGTGGGGCATTTCCAGATTTTCAGCAATGTTTTCATCATGACTTCCAGGAATAGAGAGAGGTTCACAGAAACTGACCTCAGCTGGCTCTGATCCATTTTCTGATCCGTATCAATCAAGGAATGACAGGCCAGCTGCTTTTGAAAAAGCAAAAAAAAAAAAAAAAAGCAAATGTACATCAGCCATCTGTGCGTCATCCTTCTGATGCACGTGCTTGTGCCTGAGCAAAAATACTCAGGCGTGAATCCACAGACACAGATGCATGGCTCCACAAACATATACACACACCTCCTCACTCTTCCAAGGTTCATTTGTCAACATGACAGCTGGACTCTTGCTGAGGTGCAGTTTGCCAAGCAGAATCCCTCGCTTGGTTAGTGGGAGCCAGAACATCCTGGGTAACATTCTGACACACACTTAGAGGCTGCAGTGCGGCCGCGTGTGTGACTGTGTCTGCGTGTGCGTGCGTGCGTGCATGTGTGCGTGTGTGTGTACACGAGTGAGCGAGTTTGTCTTTGTGTTTGCGTGCATGTACACATGAATGTGCAACTTTTCAAAAACACCCAGCAGCAGCATGGCAAGGTCCAGCCCCTCTTCAGCTTCTGCCTGTGCTTGGCAGGGGCAGGCTTGGCAGGGAGAAGCCCATTTTGTCAGGCTTCCAGTCGACATCAAACGTGCACACTGCTCCTGCCTCTACCTGAACATCTTTCCTCTTTTGCTTTTCCACTCGCATCTGGGTCCTTAGACATCTGTTTACCTCATGATACCTCGAAGTGTTTGCCCCTGTTGGCCGGGTGGAATGCACTGTACGCTTTTCCATCCAAACAGCCCTTCAGCTGTGTCCACAGGAAACGTGTCAATGCAATGATGTAACTGACTAGACCGAAAAAAGACAATGTGAGACCATTTGTTCCATCAGCATAGGATCCCACAATCACATGTCTGGTCTCACAATATAGATGCATCCTGCCAAACGGATGTCCTGTCAAACATGTCCTGGCAACTTCTCTTAACTTCCTGTTTCCAGGTTTCCAGCCAAAATCGCTCATGCTCTTCCACAGAGTTTTGCTGATGCAGTCAATTCACAGCCACTTTCATTTTCCCCCTCTTACTCGCACTCTCCTCACTCTTTCGTCCCTCCATTTTCCCTCTAGTCTGCATTTCTCCCCTTCACTGCTGCCTGATGGATTTTGAAAGCGAGGGGAAGAAAAAGAAGGAAGGGGATGGGGTAAGAGGGAGAAAGCGGTGTTTCAAAGGTGGTCAGTACAAAAGTGTGTGTGTGTGCATGTGTTGGGGCTGGGGAGGAGTAAATGGCTAGGGAAAGTGCAATAGCAGCAGATTTTGTGCCACTGTCACCCCTCTCTCTCTCTCTCTCCTCCAAGTCGCCAACACTTTTTCCTCTAATTACCCAGATTGGGTTTCCTGGGGATGAAGGGACGAGGGAGGAAAAGGGAGTAACGTGGGGTCCTTGATATTGTCCTTGTCAAAGCCTATGGGGAGCGACTGGAGAAGACATCAATGCATCCATCACACTCCCGATTTCACAATTTAATCAATCCCCTAATGAAAGAGAGTGAAAGAGAGAGAGAAAGGGGTAATAGTGAGATGGTAGCCCTCACACTTTAACCCTGCTAAGCCAAAGCTAAAGGGGTGCGGTCGCTCTTTGTCTGCCACTACAATGGCTGCCTTATTTTTTATTCTCCCTGCCTGGAAGAGGGGAGTGAGGAGGGCGAGTCATTCCATTGTTACCTCCAGGGAGAATAGCACCTCTAATTTGCCATAAGCCTGCACTATTAAAGACCAGACTCCTTTCAGACGGCAATAATTGGAAAAGTCATTCACTGCTTAACTTCCATTACTCCATGTTATTTTCACTAATGTGGAGGAAGGTCTTTTAATAATCTCACCTGCGTCAGTTCTAGCTATCATTCAAATGACACAAAAGCACACTATCTCTCCATTTCGTTCCGTCTCACATGGACAACTAAGCCGGTTAAATAGGAAAACGCATATTTTTTTTCTCTCCTCTGTCCTCTCTGTAAATCTAAAAATGTCATTCTCGCATTTTTAGTGCCGACAGGATGAAATAAGCTTTCAAAAGCAATGACAGAGGCCTGTCCGTACACGGCAGGGAGCTGTGTGGCAGTGGAGTTAAAACAACAACTTTCTTTTGCCTTTGACTAACTCTGTGATCATTCGTTTTAAAAAGTCAATATAGCCGATCACACAATACAGTGTTGTAAATCATGAGGTTGGCTATATCGAAACACAATATAGGTGATTGAGGAGAGCAGGAGAGAACACAACTGAGAGTTTACCAGCTGGGACTTGCATGCAGATGCTTAGCAGGAATACAGTTTACCATGTTCACTAACCTTGCTTAGCATGTTAGCATACCTTTACTTGTTTATAGACAATAAACACAAAATATGGCAGAAGTTCTTACCATACGATGGCACTGGTTGACAAATTAGTGATCACCAAAGTTAATGCAATTAATCGCGAGGGGGAAATGACAGTCTGTACTAAATGTCATGGTAATCTATCAAATAGTTGTGAGACATTTCAAAAGTCAGGCTATCTCTCCTGTAGGGACCATGAATGTGGCAAAACTTCACGTCACAGCATAACTTTGGAGGTATTTCCGTCTGGACCACAGTAGTGGACCGACCAACAGACCAACATTGGCGTCCACAGAGCCACACCACTCCCGTTTAATGTTACAGTGGATGTGCATCGTTCTCCCAGATTTAGCAGAGCTTTAATGTGGACTCCCTTTTTCAAACACATAGCCGCAGCAACGTGTGTTAATGCAGACTCATGAATCCTCACCAGCCAATGAATACAAGACGTTATGCAGTTTCTGTTTTATGTTTAAGTTAGTGAAGTGCAATTTTTTGAAAATACCAACTTCAGACTGAGATACTCAACATCAATCCTGCGCTACCTTTTGAAGAGATACAATGCTCAACATCAAAGCCTGAGCAAAAGTCTGTGTTTTAGAAAAGAAAAGAAAAGCTTTTAATGTAGACACTTTGCTGACTCACAGCAAAACACACAAGGTGTGTTTTTATCTTTTATGGGTGCACCAGAGTGCATTTGACAGATGGAGTGGGCATGTGATATGCAATGGCACCTAAAAACTTTTCTCTTGTACAGGCGCTTTCTCTTCAGAGTTAACCAGTTTGTTTGTGCCTTTTGGGCCAATACCTGTGTCTCTTGCCTGCCTGTGAGTCTTTACTGTACTGTTGAAGAACATATCTCTCTGTTTGTTCCTGTCAGCGTTTGTGTTTGGAGTCGCTTTCCCTTTTTGTTGGGCTTTAGAGCCGTGAAAGGCCTAGCTTTCAGCTCTTTAGGGGTTTGCTGTGACTTTGCTGTCTGCTGTCCTACTGCTCACTGAACCAGTATCATTCTCTGTACCAGCAGCGCTCTAAAGCGCACCTGATTGGCAGTGTGTGTGTGTGTGTGTGTGTGTGTGTGTGTGTGTGTGTGTGTGTGCGTGTGCGTGTGTGACATGCATAAACCAGATTGTGATACTTTTTTACTAAGATTCCTCTTCAACTACCAACTCCAAGTATAGTTTTGCTCCATCTCATGGCACTGCTTTTTGTGTGTTTTGTTTTTACAATTTTTGCCACAAATGAATCTATACATTTCTAAGAAAAATACTTTTCATTCATCTAAAAGCAGGAGGTGTCTTCTATTTCAAACAGCGGCAGCCTACCAATCATTTGAACTCTCTGGAAGATATAATGCACAAAGCTGCAAGCTGCAAGGTGATTCAAGTTGAAAGGACACCTTCCTGTAAAAATGTTTGAAATTGAAGGTTTTGTGTAACCAAATGCAGACCGGTTTCAGGAAACTTCTCTCAGTATGTTTATAGAGAAGTCTTACTGTGGTTTATGTCTGCACCATTCTCTGGCTACAACAGTCACATGTGGTCCGTTTGTTTCCATTTTGAAACCACTGTCAGCCACATCTGATATATGTGCTGTCTTATGTCATGTGCCTAAGTAAAATAGACTAAATAAAAAACAATATAGTCATGTATAACATTGAGGCTGTTCTCTATTAACAAATACACATGTGGTTTTACAATGTATCCAATGCAGAGAGAATATCAGAAACTAATCCAGTGCATGCTGCATTTGTTTTAGTTTTACTGGATATTACTATGATTTGGCAATTAAAAACTAAACGTCGAAACCAACTTCCTGAATACACAAAGATCTAACGTATCATTTCTATGGTAATTGCTTTACACCCACAACGCCCCAAGAACATTACATCAATGCATAAGGTAATTTAAGTTCTGTGTACATACTAAAGATTAGATTACCTTCAATCATACCTGTAATTAAAATGCTTCCAAGTATGGATAAGACCAATTAAAATATGTACAGGCCTGGTCTGTAATGGCTGTACCTATACATGCACCGGCTCACTGAAGAAAAAGAACAGAAAACACCAGTCAATAATTTTTTTTTTATGCATGTCAGGTCGCCTGCAGATTAAAGAAGAGTTTACTGTTAATCAAATGTAGGATACAGAAAACTAGCAAGGAGCAAAGCAGTTATTATGTTTGAATTATGGTCCATACAAAAAAAAAAAAAAAGAAAATACATCAATACATCATGTTTGAAATACTTTTGTCATGCACTCATTTTGACACAGAGCTAACTGTTTGTACTGTTTTGTCAAGGAGATGGACTGCTTTTAACCTGATTGATTGATTGATGGGTGGGTGGGTTTTGGGAGTTTTTTTGGGTTGTCCTTCCATCCCATTCTCAAGAACGTGATATCTCGGGAACACCTTGAGGGAATTTCTTTTTTTAATTTGACAAATGTCCACTTGAACTCTGGACTGATTACGTTTTGGTGGTCGAAGGTCAAGTTCACTTTGACCTCACAAAATACGTTTTTGGCGAGCAGCCACCTCCGGGGCTGAGCAGTGAAGCCTATGCAGAAGTGCCAAAAACTGAAGTTCATCGAATGGAAACAGAAATGAACGTGTACAGCCTGGTGCAGAAAATGGTTTTGGTCTTTAGCTAATTTTCCTATTCATGACAACTGTACCGGAGGGGGGGGGGGGGGGGCTTAAGTTAAGGCTTAACTTTAAGCACTTTGAGTGACAGGTGGGTGCTGTCTTGGGTTGCTAGCCGCTAGCTGTCAGCTCTGCTGCGTCACCCGGGCCCGCCTCAATGTCACCGACGATGCCCATTTTTAGATAAGTCCGGAGTTAGACGGTGGCGTCACTGCCAAGATGGTGACGGCAGGAGCTGCACACTCTGAGCTTCATAAAAATATGGGTGACATCAGAGAGACTATGTCCATATTTTATACAGTCTACGGTCTTTGGCCATAACTTAAGAATTAATATGCTAATTATGGCAACATTTCACACACATTTCTAATAAAATAAAATGATGAAGTGATGACATTTTATATCCAAAAGGTCAACTTCACTGTGCAATCATAATGTTCTGCAAAAACACTTTCAGGCCAATAATCAATGCTGTAACTCAGGCACAGAAGGGGAGAGTGTGACCATATTTCACATTTAATCAGACACTGAATTTGTGACATTAATCTAGGGTGCCCATCTTGAAACTGTGGTGACTGTATAGATCAAGTTGAAGATTTGTGTGAAACATCCATACTACCCGGGATACAGTAATTCTAGTTATCGTCTATTTCCAGGATCATCACTTCACAGCGCCTCCGTTCTCTGGTCGAGGAGGATCGACCTGTAAACATAATGAGTATACCGCCATAGACATTGTCTGTGAAAACAGAAAATTGTATTTTGAATAGAGTATACTAGAGCCCTAAGCCTCAACGTGTTCCTCACCTTTGTTTACATATAGCGCTTTCTATCCTAATCTGCCATGGTGAGAGTTGCGTGGGCTGAAAGGCAAACAAGTGCAATGGTAACACGCTCAGAGACGCTCAGAGACGCTCAGAGACGCTCTGGTATCACTCAAAGCAGAGAGGCGCATCATTGCCCGAGTTTGAACTTGAAACACCTTTAAAAACTGAGCCAGCCAAGACGAACCAGGATGACTCGAGTCAAGCTATCTCAGCTTCTGTTAGGGGCAGAGCGGGTAGACACGTGGTTTTAGATTTTAAAAAGGATGTTTTTTCATTTACTCCCCAAAAACGAAAAAAATAGAAAGCAAAAGAAAATAGAAACATTGTGCCTTTTTTACAGCAGACACAATTATTATTATTATTATTATTATACTCCAATATGTACTTTCCCTTAAAGCTCCATTTTTGGTCTCCACCAACTACTGCCGGGAAATATCTGTCTCTTCAGCTGCTAAATGAGTCGTTAAATGTGCCATTTGTTGCTGGGCAGGCAGTGTACAGTGACTTTGTAGAGCTTGTTTTGCTGAAAACGACGGCAGAAAGGTATTCAGAGTGAACCAAAAAAATGAAGTTACTGGTATTTCTATGAATAGCCTTATATTTAAAGGTGTTTCTATTTTGTTTTAAACCCATATGTATATTACTATTACTATATTACTATAATACTACTTCTATTTAATTTAATTGCATTAGACTCTACAGGTTTTTTATTTTTATTTCTGGTCTCTCAATATAAACGTCTCTACTACTTATATCTTTGTACATATCTCACGCTGTTCTTACCGTTTTAGCTTTTAGCACTCATTATAGATCACCTACTCAATACTTGCAATTTGGACTCATGTTATTGGAATATACTCAATCATCAGTTCAATTAAAACAAATATGTAGCTGTGTATATCTACAACATGCAGTGCTGTCACATATCTAAGTAGTAGTAGTTTGTTACATTTCAAAGTGTTGGTGTTAAGTGAGCATTAATTCCTCTGCACCCCAGTAACTGGTGGTAGAACGGCACTTCTGTGTTATTCATTCTCCTCTCTTCATCTCCTCTTCTCTGTTTTCCCCGAAGACCCGGTGCCATGATAATTTCTCATTTGATTCAGTTTTGCCTGGCAGAAGGGAGCTAAGCTCACTGATAAGATCTCCTTAAGAACCAGACAAGTTGTCAGTAATGAAAGGAATTGCTTTGATCCGTCGACAAATAGGTCATTTAGACAGTGTCTGGTTTCTGATGCCGGATGATACAGTCATG
>CALSBV010012228.1:2358705-2368763 GCA_943590825.1 Bovichtus diacanthus | reverse complement strand
CTCTCTCTCTCTGCCTCTCTCTCTCTCTCTCTCTCGCTCTCTGCCTCTCTCTCTCTCTCTCTCTGCCTCTCTCTCTCACTCTCACTATCAATCTCTCTTAGCTGAGCGCTTCTCCTCCACTCTCTCCACAGACTCACATACACACACTATCAAGACAATAGAAGAAAAATTAGAAGGAACAGGACAAAACCCAAAGAAAGAATAAAATGAAAAACTGTTTTTTATTATTATTATTGGCGCTCTTGAAACTGAATTCCTTTGTTATTTATTACCCGATGGAGGCATTTGTGTGCGAGTGTTACTGTGTGCTATTGTGTGAGGTGCAAGATAGCAGTGTAACAAGAGAGACAGGGTGTCCCTTTTGTCATTAAAGGAAATAAAAATTATTAATGCAGTTATGAGAAGCTCTTAGACACATTCCCTCCCTTTCTGAAGCTACAATGGCAGAATGTTAGCGAGAGCTGCTCACTATTGAAATGACTTTCTGCTCTCACATTATTCTGTGATAAAAGGAGACTGATAACATGCAACACCAGCTAGCTAACATCCATTATTGGATCCGTTAATGCGTAACCATGTATATATGTATGTGATTTATTACATACATTATAAATCATATGCCAGACAAAACCCAATTGTGCATGGTTAAATGTGCATATGTTAAGTTATGTTAAAGTTTGGTAGAAACAAATGAGGACAAGGATTCTGGCGGCGTCCATCAACAGTTTTAAAAGCGTTTACGTGAACGCTGTGGGAGGGAGAGCTAATTGGCTGGAATGACTGTCGAAACGTGCAGCCGAATCTCTTTTCCCCCCAAGCAGGATGACTTGAAAACGGGTGGGAAATCAGGGGGGCGGGGAAAACCCAAATGGAATTATGGAGAGCTATCACTTCCTAACTGGTGAGGATTTATAAGCCACTGCCAAGGCCAACGGATTGAAGTAATTTCATTTTTCATGCATGGCTTCTGTCCCCACGGAGACCTGAAGCGAAGAAAGAGAGAGAGAGAGAGAGAGAGTTATGAGAGAGAACAGAGGAGAGATGAGAGGAAAGGGGAGGAGTGGAGATGAGAGAGAAGGAGCTGGAAAGGAGAAGGGAGGGCAGAGGAAAAGAGAGACAAGGAGAGGGGAGGAGAAAAGGGGGATGAATGAGCAGGGGAGACAGTTTGGCAGTAGGATGTGTAATAATTGCTTGTATTTTCTAATGCGACAGGAGAGGTAGATGGAGTCAGTGTGCTGCAGTCTCTTTGCTTTGCCTATAGAGGAGGGTAATGGCGGTACGTTGAGAGTTCAACTGAGCTACTGGCTGGATATTTGTTAGTTTGTTGGTGTTTAACGGGTAGAGTTTCTTTGAAGTAATTGCAGTCGATGCCTGCAGCTCGTTAATTATCGTAGCTGTCAACAGTAATTCGCTGAGATATGTGCAGAGCATTCTGACGCTCTCCTCCCTCTATTCCCCAAAGAAAACACGCATACAGACGTGCACAAATAGCATTTGTAGGATGTTGTGACAGCTCCCCTCGCATTCTTACAGGGAAGGTGTCTGTAACTGATCACATTTGTTTGATTAGGAAGACATACCCTGACCAGATCTTTCTAATGGAGAGTTGATGATAATGTCAAGACTGATCAAGAGGAGGAGAAGGAAAATAGTCATAATAGCAGTGTTGTGATGGTGACAGGGTTTTTTTTTTTCCTTCTCCCACCAGTAGGAAGAGTCGGGATGACATCTGTCTAATACTCCATGTCCGTTCCTTGTCCTTGTTAGTTGCTTCAGCTATTTTCTCAGCAGGGCAGAATTCTTAGTGTGTCAAAAGTGTAGCTAAATTGGTCGCTCGATTGGTAAAGATGGAGACAACTTTGGACTCTTTACTCTTCTGGTGCACTCAGGCTCTCCACTGAAATAGAGATTGATTAGAAGAAATAGGCGTGTGTGTCTGTGTGTGTGTGTGTGTGTGTGTACAGCATGTGCCCGCATACAGGAGTAAGTGAATGATTGAGTCCCCGGCTGACGTTCACGGGTTGTCATGTAGTTAATGGACAGAGATGGGATGCTTAGAGGTTTGGACTCTATTTCATCTACATTGAAAAAGTCCTCCAAATGAGATCCAATTACACAAATCAAAGGCCGAACAGTGCACTTAATGCACCTATTAACTGTCTATGTGGAATGAAATGCTCAAGCGAAGTAAACAAATCTATTCCTTAAAGAACATTCTGCTTCCCATCTCCCGCAGTTATTCAATAATTCTCTCCTTGTGTGCACCCCTGGATTTGAGATTATTATTTTCTTCTAGCCAATTTCAGTCTCCTCAAAATATGTTTATTGTTATGATGCCTGTTGTTGCTTCCCTAATTACACAATAATTACAACCTCACTTCCCTATCTAATTGTAATAATTGTGAATTTCTGTTCACAACCTGTCTGTATTCCCAGCTTGGCTCTAGCAAATCTTAATAAATCACTACCTGAGAGTTAACAGTAAATATATGTTGATTTCATTTCTCCTTCTCCCGAAATATTGAATTTAAATTTCTCTTTGATGCACTCCAATTCTGCCAAACAGAATACATAGCGCTCCCTGCGGCAGCACTAATGGAATCCTTGAGTATGTGGTAGCTAGAAATGCCAAACTGTGATGAATGTGTGTGTGTGTGTGTGTGTGGCTGTGGGTGTGGAGGGTTTTGTGCCTGTGCATGTTTCCGGTGAATAATATGCAATATCAGATTCCTGAGGTTGTGTAAGGACAAAATTATTACATTTCATTTAGCTGCCGCTTTTGTCCAAAGCGACTTGCAATAAGTGCAAACAACCATGAGGACACAAACTCAGAGCAGCAAGAATCTTGCAAGTACATTAGCTTCAAATAGGCCAAACCAATTTAAGTGCTGTATACAGAAATGATAAAATATATATATTTGAATTTTTTATTATTATTGGCCGAGGTGCAGTTGAAACAGATGGTTTTTTCAGTCTGCGACGGAGGATGTGAAGACGTTCTGCTGACCTGATATCAACGGGGAGCTCGTTCCACCATTTTGGAGCCAGGATCGCCAAGAGGCGGGTTTTTGTTGCGGTGTATCTGGGTGCAACTCGCAGTGAGGGAGTAGCGAGCCGATTGGCCAATGCAGAGCGCAGTGAGCGGGCTGGGGTTTATAGTTTAAACATGGCCTGGATGTCGGATGGGATTTATATTAAACTTGGGCTGTATATCACAAACTGGTACTTAAAAAGAAAAAAAAAAAAAAAAAAACACCCCACAGCACATATTTCACCAATAACTTTAGGTTGGCTGTGTGTGTTATTTAGTTTTCTCTGTGCAAGGGAGTCGTGTGTCTCGGTGAAACGCAGTACGAGCCTTCAGTGAACGATTGATCGGTTGATTGACTGTTCCTCTCTGTTTGTTCTGATGCAGATTCGTTCCGATCAGGACAAGGACATCTCCATCCGATACAGTATCACGGGGGTGGGAGCAGATCAACCACCCAATGAGGTGTTCAATATCGACCCAGTGCTTGGAAAGATGTTCGTCACCAAACCTCTTGATCGAGAACATCGCTCTTCTTACCATGTGAGTAGTGACTGTGTGTGTGTGTGTGTGTCTCTGTCTCACACACACACAGGGACAGAACAGCTATGACCTTTGAAATGAAACCCACAAACATTATTATACAGCCAGTTAACCCTTTAACACATAGAGTCTCTATATCACGTCTACATCAAGGGGTTTAAGTCAGAATCAGTGCAGTTCTACCTTATAATAATGCATCGTTAGGATATATGGATTAATGTAATAAGACTGACAGATAATTGCAAGAAAAGAAAAAATATTTAGAATAATAATAAAATGACGATAAAACAATGACAATAAAACAGAAAAGAGAAAGAAATATATACGATGATATAGAACATCGATATATTGTAATTATCTGTGTGTCAGTTTTTTTTTAATATATATATGTTTTTGCCGTTCTGTGTGAAAATGAATACAACCAAAAAATACATAAAAACCCTCTCTTGTAGTAGTATTGTAATATCTTGCAGTATTTACTTACCCCAACTTCCAATATGAAAGATGCATGAGAAAAAGCTTTAGATTAGATTTATTCTTTCTTTCATTATTTCTACATTTATTTGCTCAACATATCAAATTATGAAAAAACAAATCATATTTATAAATCATTAAGTTACAACATTAAAGATTACATAACAATATTGCATTTCATTATGCATGAACACACTGTAGCACAGCAATTAAAACCATTTCCTTTAAGAGCTGTGTGTTTATGTGTGTGTGTTCTTGTACTTTTATCACTGTGGGGAGCAATTAAATCATTAATGCACAGCCATGATGGAATTAATATGGAATTACTATTTGCACCTTTTCACTAATAGGTGCCGTAAAGGTGAAGTATAAGTTTGACAATGTGTTAATTAATGTTGAAGCTCTCAGCCAGCCACATTATTTTTCGCATACAGTAGCCTTTTTAAACTGATGCAAATAGAGAGTAAAATAGCTTACTGAGTGACAAAATGTAAATGCAACATATATATATATATATATATATAAATATATACATATGTACTCTTATTTGCCTTCTTTCTGAGAATGTGATGAAAATATCAATGTCATTTTCATGTCTGTGTGTTAAAGGAATAGTTAGACATTTAGGGAAATGTGCTTATCTGCTTTCTTACAAAAAGTTATATGAGAGCCCTCTCACGTCTGCACGCTAAATATGAAGCCACAACCAGCGGTCGCTGGCTTAGCTTAGCATAAAGACCACGCATGGCCATCTTTGCTTCGTCGATGCTGTCCTGGTGCAAAACCATATTGGACAAGACACCTGTCTTGGTCCTACCTCATTTAAATTACATTTCCAACGACGCCTCTCCTCTCACCTTTGTGCTTTGCATGCTGGTCAAGTCCTGGAAGTATCAAACAGTTGGGAAAAGTGCATTTAAAGTTGAGGAAGGTACTAACTTGTTGTATTGCTGCCTAAGCTAGTCTTTCTGCTGCCGTGGAAAGAGCGCTCCAGGGCTTTGATGTAGTAAGCAACCACAGTGGGTTCATCACTTTTTTCTGTCTTTGTACCTGCCGCTATCCATTCTTATGGGAACCTAGTCTTGACTTACAGTCCTAGTGAGCTGGCAAGACCAACCTTTTAGTGGGAACTGAGCAGATTTATACCCGGGACAAACTCAAATCAATGAGGTGATTTGCTAAGAAAGGCGGAGGCTTGCTAAATGCTGCTTTAGTTAAACTGCATGTTTGTTGTGGAGGAAAAGCGTTATTTGGTGTTGAATACAAATTTCAGGGAGAAACCAGATGAGACAAGGTAAAGATGTACGTGCAAACAGACGATCAAAGGGGTTGCACTTCAATTAAAGACCTCACACAAGATGCTGTTTAAGCAACAGGAAAGCAATTAAACTGTGTTGTATAAAACATGAACATCCTCAATCCTCAAAGATCTTTAAAGGCCTGGAATATTTTATTTGCCGAGCAACATCACACAAAGTTGTATTTGATTTAGTGCCCTTTCTTTTGTTTACTTCATATTTCATGCAAGGACATAACAAAGTTACGGTCTTGTTTTTATTTTTTTATTTCAAGACTAGTCTGAAATTCAAAACCAGCCGTGCAACAAGATGCGTACTTGTGAGGAAGAGAAACTTCTGGGTTCGCTGTTATCTTTATCAGTATGCTGCCTCTTTGCCAAATGCCTGGTACGGTCTGTTTTCTCCACCTGCCTTTCAAGATAATAACTTTAATGTGGACCCAGAATTACATTTTGCCTTCTTTAAACATAGCGGTAATCTCTGACTCTTGCTGTTATTGAATTAGGGTGTGGGTGCATGCGGGATGGAGGGATGAGGGTGGGTAGAGATAAGGCGCCTGGCTCCTAGCCTGTAACAGCACAGCAAGATGCAAGGTGCGATGGCAGCCCATGGATATTGGGATCAGACAATGCAGTGGAAAAAGTAAAGTCAAATTAACCTCAGGGAGACCGGAAGACAAGATTTTGGTGGAGGTGCCAAGTGGAAGCAGACAGTGCAGAGGAGAGGATGGGCGGCAGCGGGGAGAATCTGCACCTCCCTGAGGAGAAGGAGCCTATGGAGAGTGCTGTTTATTCTATTTTCTGCCACAACAAGTCTGGAGGCTTTTTTTTCCTGATGGGCTCCAGTGCTCTTGCAATGGCCAGGTAGTAGTTTACCCATCAGGCATGCTCAGATGTAAAGAGCACCATTCCCATTAATTCTCCATACATGACGGGGGGGAGAAACAATTTCTCATCTTTCTTCTCTCTCTGTTTCTGACATGTTTCATTTTTCCTCCAGCCGCTTCCTATTCCGTCCCTTTTCCTTTCCCCTTCCTTTTAGATGAATGTCCCTCACATCAAATATGGTGGAGGGGGCTCAAATTGATTGCTGACATTTTAACTGAATAAATATTTACCAGCCTATGTTGCTAGAAGCAGGATGTAGATAGCATCTGAACTCTGCTTCCCCCCCCTTGTATGATACAAACTAAACATCCCAGGCTGCTTGCAGCTGACAGGAATATCACTGAATAAGTCATGTTCAGGGATGTACACATTCACAGGTAAGGTAAAGTGAATCAAAACAGCTTTAGAGAGAACATTTTGAAATGCCTTTATGTCTGTTAATATGACCTTCAATTATGGAGTGAAAAGACAAATCTCAAGTATTTCTATAAACTCAACATTTCCCTGATAATTCGGTTATTTTCTCTGCTCTCGGTTTCATTCGTTCTTTTTCTTCCCTCCAGAGAAAGCAGTCGAGACACTTTTTACACAGCGTATTGATTCCAGTAATAACTCCACGTCCAAACTTTGTGAGAAATCCTAGTTGGTGATTCCATTGATCTAAACACAGCTGAGTTGAATTTGAGATGGGCCGACTTTGTGTGTGTGGACTCAGAGGGAAGTGGAGAGATTTCAGAACTCTCTCTTTCAAACAAAAGCAGGCAGAATGTTGGCCTGGGATCCAACGCAGTGATCCTGAAACAGACACCTTGCTTTTACAACAGAGCCAACTTCTAATAAATAAGATGGTTCTTGTTTTGGTTTCTGCTGAGATAAAAAACTTCTGGTGACTAAGTTTAAAAGAGATAAAAAAGGCTTGAGAAAGTACATGATCACAAGGCAATTGCTCTGCAAGACAAATATCCAGCGTTGCACTTCTGACCTTAGCTCATATTGTTGTGTAGATTTAGGAAATCTTTACGGTTTCACTGTATAATTCAGTGATGCAGATTTGATCAGACCGTGTATTCATGAGCAGAGTTGAAGGACAAATTCAGAAAAGAGTGCAGATGTGTTTCTCTGTTTGGCTTTGGAAGTTCTGGGAATGTAGTCGCCTTGAAGCATAAGAACACTTTCAATTTGTCTGTTATTTATTTATGTTGCTTCTCCCTTTCGTTTGTCTATCCCTGTGAACAGTTGGGCATACTCTGAGAGGATGAGGGCGTCAATCCCACGAGTGAATGAATATTACATTCAAACATGCCAACAACTATTAAAAGATGTTGTTTGTGTATTTCCATTTCCAACCACTAACCACACATGTAAAAAAATTCAAATGAAGCTTTGACAGACTTTAAACTGAACTTAACTAGACATAAATGTGTGACACTGTTGTTTAACTGTTGTATATTTTATTAGAAAAGTAAAATTACACACTTTTCACCGGTTAATCAAAAATATCCATTTCGATGATCTCTTTCCCACAAACACATGCAGAGGAGGCCGAAGCATTTATTCTGACTAGTGTCTGCAGAATTTGCCTTTCAGGCCTAAAAAAAAAAAACTAAAACTGTAAAAGTGGCAGAGACAAACATAGGAATTTCAAAAGTAAGAGGGGTGCCCATCCTCAGTGGTAATTACCCCCTTGATGTTAATAAATATTGTTAGATGTATGAATCCCTTGTTCATTGCATCCATCAAACACCATATGTTTTGCCCTTTTTTCCAATTTCCTCCATAAAACCAACACAAGCACTCATCACAGTCTCGTCCGTACATTATTTATCAGTTCATTACTTCCTGATCCTCTAAAGGTTATAAGCTAACTTTTTTTCTTCTTGTTGTGTCCCCAAGCTGCGAGCCCATGCCGTGGACATGAATGGGAACCAGGTTGAGAACCCCATCGATCTGTACATCTTCGTCATCGACATGAATGACAACAGACCAGAGTTCAAAAACCAGGTCTACAATGGCTCTGTGGATGAAGGCTCTAAACCAGGTAATGAAGCCTGTGTGTGTGGTTAGTCAAGTATGGCGTTAAGAGATGAGTGTTTATTAAAAAAAGATTAAAGAAATGTGTGAAGGGTGACATGTTTGGATCCGGGTGGACCGAGGAAGCGAGACACGTGTGTCTGGAAATATTGGTGTCGTTAAAAGTACGACTACAACAGTGAATATTCGACCCGACAGAGAATTTTCCAAACCCCTTGATTTAGCAGACAGACGGAGAATCTGTCTCCGACAGTGGCTTTTCATTGAGCCTGCTGCAGCGGCGGTCATAAACCAAAGAGGGTGCTCAGGCTGGAGAGGAGATTGAGGATTAAATGTACCACGCTGTAGCACCACTGGGTAATTTTATGTCTAACCTCAGAGCGGAAGAATCACGGAGTTGAGCTCTCTGTGTGCACGCGTGTGTGTGTGAGCCTGATGAGCCAGAGTTTATTGCCCCAGAGGTGATCTCAAGAGGTGTCCAGGTTCTCATTTCCTTTTCTTTGTCTTTCTTTCTTTTTATCACTGCTGCTCTCCCCCCCCCCCCCCCCCCCCGCCCCCAGCATCGCCCCACACAGCAGACAAGTCTCTGTGGCATGCATGACATTCAGCTGAACAATAATCATAAAAAAAGGAGAGTTTTAGAGTTTAGAGCTCCAGTGGTTTCAATGCAAGGCCAATTACAAACTTGAATTAGTTTGCAAATTAAAGAGTCATTATGGGGACCTAATCCTGTCAGGCACAGCTTAGGACGCCCGTACAAAGGGTCCACATTAAACCCCCTAAGAGTGCAGCTTAATGAAATTACCCCAGCGATGTGTGACACATTGTGATTCTTCATCTCCTTCTCTCTATCCCTCCATCGCTAGAAAAAAAAGCAAAGGGTGGAGGACTCTTGGAATCAAACCAAATTTGGAGTCTGTCCTCTATTTCTCTCTTTTCCTCTCCCTCCCTCTCTTCCTGCTGGCTTTTTTTCCTCGTCTCGCTGAGAGGCCTTTAGAGTGCTCCCTGTGGCCGAGTCATTGACAAATGTTGCTTTGAAATGTAATGAAGTTTGAAATGGGAGCTGCGGTTACAATTATCCTCGGACAGGGGCTGTCACTGGCATGATATCACTATCTCTGGCAATTAGAATCGGTTGTGAGAGCGAGAGGGAGAGAGAGAGATGGAGTGATTAGGTGACAGGCAGTGATGCCACAGAGTTATATGAGGAGGCAGCAAACAAGTGGTGCATTCATGGCAGGATAGTGGCTCGGATACAGTATACTATATGTCTGTGCTTCCTTGTGCTTGTAGTTAGTGATTATTATATTAGAACAGGTCTCAAACAGTTTAATCAATGTAAGCAAGGTTGATCAAACGTCAATGCGGTTTATTAGCTTATTTTATGGGAATAGTATCAGTGAGTAATCAGTATCAGAACGATGTGATTAGCAATAGCTGTCATCAAAATCTACTTTTAGAGCAGTGGTTCTTCTTTGGGCCAGCGCCCCCCTGTCCATTATCCAGGTCCCTTACCGCCCCCCATCAAATAAAATGTAGGCTGAATTTTAATGTTGATTATTATTCAGTTTGTATTATTATTATGATTATTATTCTTAGTATTTATTATTTATATTACATATTGATTATATTAATTTTGTATTTAAATTCTTATATTATTTCTTATTATTAGGCTTCTATATTATGTTATTATAAAAACTAAAATTTTTTTTTTAGTTTATGTCCAAGCTGAGCTTACTTACTTTTTACTTTTTTTCACATCCAAGCTTTTTTCATAAAAATATTTCATGAAATATT
>CALSBV010012228.1:2342684-2358695 GCA_943590825.1 Bovichtus diacanthus | reverse complement strand
TTTTTTCACATCCAAGCTTTTTTCATAAAAATATTTCATGAAATATTTTTTCACATCCAAGCTTTTTTCATGAAAATTAAAGTTTTTTCTCATCCAAGTTTTTGTTTTTCAATGCTGTATCTGTCATTAACATCTGTTTGTAGGACGGTTGATCAGGCTGTGCCGAGTGAACACAGCATTTTGTAGCTTCTACCTCTTTTTGTTTCACTTTGAACGTATCAAATAAAATCCACAATAGCACAAAATGATCAATATTACAAAGTGTGTCATTTGTTTTTGGGGAAACAAGTTATAAATTATTCTAAAATATTAAAGTGAGACAATGCAACTTTTGCTGAACAGCCGCCACCAGAGCAACTATTGGTCGTTGCGTGTTTTGCTTTTGTCTGATAAAACCTTTGAAATGTTTATCTGTGACATGTTGAAACATACAGTGAAAGTAGAAGGGAGTCAAAAAGTCACGTAGTAATGTCAGCTACACAGCAATATATAAAGTTAGCTAACCTTAGGCACCATAAACTACTACACACGAGACCCTGCATTAGTAAAACGCCTGAGCATATTGAATTGAGCAAGAGTGTGTTTTCATTTTCTTTTCTAAAAGGGCGGTTGTGTTATTTCACCTAGTCTTGCTTGCTTTCGGCTGCTTGGACATTTATGTTGACTAATTATTTTCTTCATCAGGAACGTATGTGATGCACGTGTCGGCGTTCGACGGCGACGACAACACCACAGCTAACGGCATGGTGCGCTATCGAATCCTGTCCCAGACGCCGCACAGTCCCATCCCTAACATGTTCACCATCAACAGTGAGACCGGAGACATTGTGACTGTGGCACCAGGTCTCGATCGAGAGGTTCGTCTGCTCTACGCCGCATCATTCGCATGTCACGTTCAATGTCTTACGGGGATAAAATCATGCAAAATTAAGCAAAGCAATCGCACGTTATGATGATTCTATAAGGCTGTTAGTCATACGATCTGTAAACAATGAGTAGTGTCCTCATAGTCTGAGTGACCTATAGCTGGCCAGATGATACGTCTTTATCTTTGTTTATGGAGCACAGTTCCTAACTGCATTGTTTACTCTGATGACACTCTGAGATGTGACCTACAATTGCCATTTGTCATCACACACACACACACACACACACTTGTCTTTTTTATAAACATTTCTTTACAGTAAATTTCCTTCTTCTGCGGTCACCTTGTTTATGGAGCTATAAAAGTTGCGACAAGATCCAAATGTGTTTATTCTCGTGACATGGATGTGCCAGTGACAACTCCGCAAAGAAATCTCCGAGACCGATCATCCTCCCAACCTGTCACCAGTGACAGACTTATTAAGAACACATCACGCTGCAGTGAGCTGCTCACATTGTGTTGTGTGTTTCCTGTGTGTTTCCTGTGTGTATGTCGTTGTGTAGTAAAGATAAAGTGGAAATATCTGAGATGGAATGCCCTTGACACCTGTCAGACAAACACAAAAGCCCATATAATCACATCTACACTCGATAAAACACAGGCACTTGGGGGGGACTGAAGGGAGCAATAGAACAAAAAACGGAGCTGGGCAGACGGGGTATTACAATGAGTTGGGAAGAAGTCAGTGTGAATTTGGCAATGAAATCGGGTGATACAGAGAAGCAGGATGAGACACGAGGGTGCCAGAGGGAGGGAAGAGGTATGAGCGCAACATGGTGTAAAAATGTCTCGGCTGCGTATTTTTACTCTGTTTTTTCTATATACAGCTAATCCAGCCAGTCACTCCTAATGTGGGATTAAACTCTTACCCCCACTACACACACACACACACACACACACACACACACGCACACACACACACACACGCCATAATGTATGTGCACAGCAAACAAGAGTGAGACACCGTTAAAGACGGGCTGTAAGTGAGAGTTCTGTCTGACTCGTATTACTACGATTAATATTGCAGATCACTACATATTGAAGACTTATCAAGTGATCAGAAATGTATGTGGCACCAGAGCTCTAGAAGAGTGTCATCACGATTTTAGCTAGAGTTTACAGAAATAAAAAAAAAAAACATAACTGAAAAGGTTTTTTTTAAAGCCTGTGTTAGGACCCGTCAGGTTCAAGGTTTAATAATCAAATAGATAAAAGAGTATTTCAACGAATAGTTGGTTTAATCAGAAGTGGACAGTTGTCACAGCTGCCACATTATGTGCAGTGGCAGCACTTTACCAAGAGAAAGATGCAAACTGTTCAGCTGACAAACAACAATTTCTTATTTTACTTTTTTACTGCATACATATTATAAAGGACATAGAACTCGGAGGAGATGCTCACACCATTACACTTGTTTTAAAATAGATTCATCTCATGTCTGTTCTGGACATTATTGAGAAATACTTCTTCATTGGTAATAATCATTTTCATATTGCATAAACATGAGCAGCAAACTCTAAATACCGCACCTCTCGTGACACCGATGAATTAACCATACAATAACTGTAATATTGGCCAAATAGAGGAATATTCACTACAGATTTCAAATGTTAAGTAAACGACCAAAAGGGCAAGTAACGTGTCGGGGAAAACTATATACAGCCACACAATTCTACACCATGCTGCTTTACCTACCCACCCACAGCACTACAATATTTTAATTCTCCTTTGTTTTGTCTGCACATGTGCAAAAAACAAAAACCATTGGTGCCATCTACAATAAAACAATAAACACACACACACACGCACACACACACACGCACACACACACACACACACGGAGGCTTTTCCATTCTGCAGCTTTGTTAATCCCAGCCATGTATGGGGGACATGTGGAAGCAGCTTGCCACAGCTGATAGGAGAATTATGTGGGTTTTAACCAGCTAAATAAATAATTATGTTTGTGTAAATTCCTCAAAAGGATTTGTATTAACTCCTTTTTTTGATGGGGGCTCAGAGATGTGAGGCAGGGTGGAAAGACTTGTAGCAAGCCTAGCATATGTTCTTTGAAGAGCACATAAACAATACTATAGGTGTGTCAGAAGGGTCTGAGGCAGTCAGATTGTGTCGGGGGGGCCGATAGCAAAACAAGTGTACTTCTCACCCTGCCGTCACCAACTCTCCATGTCCCGTCCTACTATCCCCACTGTCTCATAGTACTTCTTACCATAATCCCTCTCGCATTATGACAGCTGGCACTCCAGCAACACCCACATAGTCAGACTGATGTGGCACAAACATGCAGACGCACACCGACTTCTCATGTTTTGGACTTCCTACAGTTCCACTATCAGCCGTGATTCTTCTTCCTCAAGGAAATAGGTCACATATTGAAATAAAAAGGAAATAGCAGGGGGAAGAAATGAGATGTTTGTGAAGTTCAAACAGCAGTAGAAAGTCAACCTCTAATCCCACTGCCTCTTCCTTCCCATCAACACTGCAGGTCACGTGTCATGGTGTCTGAAATTGTCAATCATCGTCAAAAAAAAAGAAAGAAACACACACACACACACACACACGCACATATGCTCACCTCAATGTGTTTCAAATGAGAGCATTCTTCACACATGCTTACACCTATAAATACAGCAATGTTTCAAAGCCAGCTCAACTTAAAGTAAACACACCAGCGTGCTGCACGTCACTGATAAAGCAAGTTGGGGGGGGGGGGGGGGGGGGGGGGGGGGAGGGCAGCATTCCCCTTTTTACTTGAGAAAAATGAAACTAATTTGTTTGCTGTGATCGAGTTTGTGCTCAGTTAAACCCGAGTTTCAACTGTGAGGCAGAAGAAATATATGTTCCACAATTTGAGAAGGGATAAGGCAGTCATGGACAGAAGAAAAGAAGGAGGAGCGGATCAAGAGTGTGACCAGGTTGTGTGAATCCCGGATTTTCTTTAACACTACCCCAGCTGCACTGCATTTGAATGCTGCTGATCTTCCATGTCCTTATATCCCTCTAAATCCACACGAATGTCTTCATTTTCATCAAACAGAAAGAGGTATTTTTCACACTTTTTCCTCTCACATGTATTTACTTTCTAACTTTCAACTCCAGCTGCTCTGGCAACAACAGTGATTGCCTTGCTCAAGGATATTGCAACGTTGCTTGAGGGGTTGCCGTCGTTTTTACTTTTCCACCCTCGTGTCTGCAGCTGGTTTTGTGGTTTTGGTTTTGTAGCTTCAACAGGTGACCTGTCAGTCACGAGCATAAGTAAAGGACCCATACATGATGCAGGCAATGTGAAAGTGCTTTAAAATTACTGAGAGCAAATTTAAAAGTGTTTTATACTCTGTTTAGGAATAAATTATGCTATCATATCAGGAAATGGTTTTTACCCAATCAGAATGTTTTGGAGGATTACAAAGCAATTGCACGTTCTGTGACACAGGACCATAATTCAAAAATGTTAAAAACTGAAACCGAGAAATGATCAGCAGTAAATGGATTCAGAATAGAGACGGTAGCATGATAGTATCTCCATAATCAAAAGCAGAAATTGCTCAAAAATCAAATGTCAATTATACATTGGGATATATATATATTTTTTTTTAGCAATTGGAATGAGGACATACACAGGAAGAATAAAACTGATAAAACGTGCATCAAAAGAGGCTCTTACCATTGTCTGTTGCCAGGAATGTGGCTTCATATATATTGTTTTTGACATAGATAGACTCCCGGTCGAGCATTGCTGTGGTTATGATCTGACCATTGGTTCTGTTGATGGACAACCAGTCTGCAGGGTCGTTCAGCTTTGAATACCTAAGGACACACAAGGACAAATTGATGGAGAAGTTAACGCTGGCGTTTCCGAGTTTACAAGCAATTGAAGATTTTCTCTTGTGTCTGTGCATATAAAGATTGCCTGCACATACACACAGTCGCACAATCACAACAGCCTGACCTTCACACAGTTTAATTCTTCATTGACTTCTCCTCCAGAGCCTGCAGCCTACAGTCAATTTCACCTCATTTTTCACTCCTGTGTACCAGGCATTGAAGTCAATTACCTCCCTAGTTAAGCACTGCTGCATATGCCTGTGTGTGTGTGTTGCATGTCTATATTCTAGGAAGTGTTTGCTTATGCCGAGGAGGGCTTAACTGCCTAGCAGGGTTATATACATGCATGTTTTAGTGCTTGTATGTTTGCAAATGTCACTGTGTGTGTACGGGGGAAGCCGTGCAGAGACAGGTGGAGACAGGATAATAGGATCTTGGTGCTGATCGTCAAACAGGAAAGCGATGTGGTCACAGGTGGCGACATCCCCTGGGATAAAGGGCCAGGAAGGAACAGGGGATCATCTCCGGGATTGAATCCCAATCTCACTCTGATCCAACTGTTCTTGTTTCTAAGGTGTTTGTCGCTTTCGGCTCTTTCCATACTTTCAATTCTATCAGATCTCTCCCAGCCCATACCGCCTCACCTCATCTTGCTGTGCTTTAGTATTCATACATTTTCTTATTCCTGTCTGTATCTTCTCTTTCTCGCCTCATTTCCTCTCTGATGCAGAGTTCATCAACTGTCACCTCTCTTGGCTGCAATCTCACTTTTGTGTGTGAAACATCGTCTGTGGACATGTGACACCTTGGCCTTACACAACAAGGTTTCTGCATCAGTCTGATTTCATTTGACTGAATGCCATGTTATGTGACCAACATTTCCAGCTTTTAAATTCATCCAGGTTGAAATGGACTTGACCTTAACCTTGCCTTTTATATTTATTGAATTGTAGTGTACTTACGGTCGGTGTATAGGCCACTTGTTTATTCCTATTTGATTAAGTACTGCATGTGCATTTCTACTAACATGGAGGAGAGTGAAAGCCTGGAGGGTTGGGTGGCAGTGTGGAGGGGAGGGAACAGAGAGTATAATCTCTCTCCTGCAGTTAGGGAGGTGGGATTTTCCCAGCAGGCAGTGGGCATGATCCCAGGCGTAGCGCAGTGCAGGGATGGGGATCACAGAGATGACATTCCCACACTCTAGACGGTTTCACGCAGGCTAGCCAAGCCCACCGCCACTAACTGGCGGACTGTGAAATCACAACCAGGACTAGAGCGAGTCCATCTCAGTGGGAGGGTGGGATAAAAGAGAGAGGAACATGATCAGAAATGGGTAGGAGGGGAAAGGGAAACAGAGAGAGGTAACATTCGGAAGTAGCAGCATGGCTGTATGATCTGGTTTTAATATCCTCATTAGGACATGACTTGATACCTACTGCTATTCTGTGTCCAACTGCATCTCTATTGGCTTTGCCACGGCAAACTGACTCTCTCCGTCTTTGGGCTGAGAGAGAAAAAAACATCTCTTTTTTTTCTTTCCGCTGGAGGGGAGACAAACTGGTGCACTTTCCACTGAGCACAATTTAAAGGGTCAGTTCTCCCAAACACCAGGAAACGTTTCCCTTTGAGAAAAACATGGTAGAGAATGTACTGTATTTAATAATAGTTTGACATTTTGGGAAATACACTTTCTTTTCAACAGATAGATGAGAAGATTGACCACAACTCGTATGCAGTGTATGTACGCTAAATATGAGAACAAAGTCAGCAGACAATTAGCTTAGCAGTAAGGTGGGGAGCAGGGATAAACATCTAGTACGACTCTGTCCAAAGTTTAAATCAGCAACTAAAGGTCACTAATTAACGTGACATACTGTATCTTGTTTGTTAAATTTGTCCACAAACTGGATTTCTGGATACTGCTAATTACATGGCAACCTCCCAGTGATAAGTGACTGGTCTCGGAAAAGAAATAGCCCAGCACAGAACTCCCCGTAAAACCACAACTTGCAGTTTGTGTACAAAAAAAACAAAACAATGTATAATGTGTTAATTAGCTTGAGAGGTGTTGGTACTATTAGTGGATTATTTTGAACCTCTTGACAGAGTCAGGCTAGCCGTTTCCCCTTCCAGTCTTTATGTTAAGATAAGCTAATTGTCTGCTGGGTCCCATCTACCTGCATTTCCCAAAATGCTGTACTATTCCTTTAAATATGGCACAAAAATAATCTCCCTTTCCCTCAACTATTTTGGGGTTTGAAGCATAACAATTTTTTGGCAGATATCTCAAAACCAGGACAAATAAAACCAAAATGACGTGCTTAGCTATAATATTATAAGGAAAGTCATTAAATCTGTTTTTTTTATAATTTGGATTAACTGACCCCGAGAGAAAAATGCAAAGAAAAAAGTGTGAGAGCCTCTAACATAATGGGCTATAAAATGCCACCAGAAACTATTCTTTCCTGTGTGGCTGTATGTGCTCTGATGATAAAATCCATGGCACAAAGGTTGGTTTCCAAAGCAGAGCTCTCTGTCCACCATCACACTTTAAAAAAGCCTCCTGAACAGCCCCCACTACAGATGTAATAAACCTTAAAATAAGCAAATAAAGTCCTGAATGAACAGTCTTTACAGCCAAGCTAATTTCCAGCACACTGAAAAGATAGTCCAGTGCATTAGTTCTGTTCATAAAAAGGTACACTCCAGAAAAGTTTAGGTCAGGATGCAGTTGGCTTTTTGTCATATTCACTTACTTTACTTTTTCTGGTCCCCCTCAGTAAACAGAAGGACTACCGTGGCCATTAGAATGGTGACTGTAAAAACAGCCACAGTGTTTTTGTTTACAAGAAACCAACTGTCAAGAATGTTAGTGTGGGCATTTGGCAATCCCCATCGCTAACTTTTATAATAAGGTGCTATGCCAATTGTTTTTCTCTTCTTGGAAAGGTAAACAGTCTATGTTTACTCAACACAAATCTGGTTTAAATGTTATATTTTGTGTAAAAGTTCAATTATTTCCAATGCTTTCCCGGCCTCTCCTCTACCTGAAGGTTTGTCTCATTTGGGAGTTGGTTGGTGTGTGAGCATAGCTGGATGTATGATTAGGCCTGGCAGGTTGGTGATCTTAGCAAGCAGCAGGGAGAGACATGACATTTATTTTTCAAACCCCCGACCCTGAGGATGAAAAATGCATGTCTGAAGCTTAGCCAAGGAGGTTTGGGTAATCATTTATGCCAGTGTCTCCAGTCCCACGTCCCGACCTTACTGGTTGGGTGTCTGACAGGTGATGCATGATGTGTCACTCCCCCTCTCCCTCCCCTCCCATGCTCCTGTCCACATCGCCTCCAACCCAATCCCAACAGGACACTGTCAGTCTGTCCCTCCTTTGATAAGCACCCCTCAAGATCAAACCTTGACCTGGAGTGAGCTCCCCATCCTCAGCTCCTTTCCGCCTCCTTCCACTAGCTTATTTTTTTTTTTCCTCACCTTACTTTTGACTTTTACGGCTCCCTCTAAATCTTCTCCTTGTTTCTCTTCTCTTCATGCATTTCCACCATCCATTTACAAAGACATACAGCTCTCTGTCATTTGCAAAGACGTACACGCCATAAATTTGATCCAATTCAAACTGTGGTGTCATATGTAAATGTCTCCCCGCACGTCAGCTAACTATTTGATTGATGGGGGTTTGATGTATGCACACTGAGATCAGTTCTGTGTGATAGAAGTTTGAAAATGAAAGTGTAATTGGGTGATGAAAACATTGTGCCGGATTTTAGCTGATTGGAAAGAATAAGCCCCTGAATTTCTTTTTCTTCAGAATAATGAGAATTCAAGAGATGGAGGGAACAGCTGTGATTAGTGTCCTTACATAACAGTCTAGAGTAGATACCTATTATGGGACTGCTGTAAAGCAGGGGGATTGATAGTGATCCTATCCAGATGGATCCAAATGAACGAGGTGGTGGATTTGCCATCTCTACAGTGCTGCTTTCTCGCGTTGTGAGATCAGAGGAAGGAGATTTGGTTTGGGTTTGTGTTAAGGAGACCGTGACAGACCACTACTTAACTTATTTCCAAGATGTAAAATACTGCAGTTTTGCACGGGTCATGGAAAAACAGGGAGGAAACCAGAGAGGTTAAAGTGATTCAACAGGGAGAGAGGATGAGATGAGAGCGAGAGAGACAAAGAGAAGGCACAGAGAGAGAGAGAGAGAGAGAGAGACAGAGAGATAGAGATAGAGAGAGCCCAGCTGGTGACTTTGGCGTCTTCCTAAATTATAATGTACACCCAATTTACTCTCATTTGCTGGGAAATTAGCTGGGAAATTTGTTTAGATTTTTTCCCCCAGAGAAAATAGCAAGGAAGAGGCTGCTGGAGTGTGAGGGTCGGTCGGGAGGTGGTGTTAACGACACAGCCGTGTTATCAACTCAATTGCTGCACTACACTGTGCCAGTTACACGCTCTACATGTGACCGTGAGCGAAAACACACCTAATCTAAAGCTTTCTCTTTACAACATCAATACAGAGCAAAGTGAACTGAATAGATTACCTGTAAATTTGAAAGGCAATAATGTAGTCACTGCTACCGTCACGTTGACAGGCGTGAGGAAAGGCCTTCTGGTCATTTAAAGGTTAGTTTACTTTTAAAATCCGGAGAGGCTTAGCGCAGAGAAAGAACACTGCAGGTGGACATAATGCTGTGTCAGGCGTTTGGGCTCGAGCCAGCTGGGCGTGTGTGTGTGTGTGTGCGCGCACCTGCATGTATGTGTTGAGGAAAATCTACAGAATGCACACACTTATGATTACTCCAGAGGCTACTGCTCCCTATTAACCTTACCCTCCTTACTGAGAGTTCTCCAGTGGCTCATAAACATCGCACAGTAAGACTTTGAGGGATGAGTGATGCCAAAATATAGTTCCCTTGTTGAACTTTGACCCCTAACTACTGACATGGAACCTATCCAAACTTCTTTTTTAGCCTGCTGTTAGTGCATATGGAGGGACTTCTGGCAGGATTGTATTTACAATGCAGCTAGCCAGACTTTACTAAGGCAATACTTTTCAGGGTCTAGAGACCGTCCATATGTAATGTAACAATTTGTTTTTAGCTACCAGACGGAATTGAAACTAACGGCACGCTATTAAAATGTCAGAATTAGCTCAATTAGGATTACCATTCTGTAATCTATTGTAGTCACTCAATACCTGATTGTCTGCTGCATCTGTAGTCGGTCGGGATCTGAGGCCGAGAAGGTCGTCAGGCTGGTGCCAGCAGGGACGCCCTCCTCGAAGCGGATGTGTTTTGGGTTGGTGGGGAAGTAAGGGGGTTCGTTGACATCCTGCACAGATATGGTGACCCCGGCCGTGGACTGGAGCGAGGACTGGATGCCACTGGCAAGGTGGGCCTGGTTGGACACCACCACCGTCAGCATGAAGGCACGGTTCATCTCAAAGTCTACTGGCTGGAGGAAGGACGGAAGATAATGGTGTGAAGTTGAACTGAATTCAACAACTTTTTTTCTTGGTAATCAGTCATAGATAGTTTGTAGATAATGAGATCCAATATGGGGAATTAAATTAAGCCCTGTGTACTTCAGAAATGTTGCACGAACATCCTTAATTGTCATATTTGAACATTACAATATGTACATTTTTCTTCTTCTTCTTTTTTTAAATTTTTTATTTCACTTGGTCAGTTTTACATATCTTAATACAAGATTGTCCAAGTATGAACAAAAATGCAGCTTTTAATACAATTCAGTACAACCTGGTCACCAAGTGAAGCCTAACAAAATATGGAAGTGAATACTCACCTCTGTCACACAGTCTGAACAGAAATTGAACATTATAAATTACATCTATATGGTATTTATTGCAGTGTTGTTTTTGTTCTGGGCTGTATTTAGGATGTCCATCTATATATATACATCCATAAATACATATATACATAAATGTTTTATATATACTGTATATATAGTATATATATATATATATATATAAAATTGTATCTTACTTTTCAGTGTAGAAAATAGGAGAATGTTTATTATTGTTACATTCTTTGCTTGAAACTAAAGCCTTCATTAGTGATTTACAGGTAATAAAATAAGAGGAAAAAAAAAGTTTTATTATCTTTTACCGTCAGCGATTATGACAATTATTAGTAGTATCATTATATTTATTACTTTTTATGAGCCAAACATGTCAAGTATTCCAGCATATATTACGCTGATTATGGTGTGAAAACCCCTGTCAACGTTTCTCTTTTGTGGCTGGGGAATATGCATCGAACCTTGTTGACGATAAAGGACATGCTAGATGAACAGATGCCGTGTCAAGTGTTCCCCTGATGAATTGGACCCATATTCTCTCTAACTACTAACCAACACACACACACACACACACACACACACATCCTGATAAGAGGCAGCAGGGCTTAGACTATTCATAGGGTGCTGTCATGACTCTGCCTTTTGAGTGTGCATGTGTGTCACACAGTGCACGTATATGTGTACTCTACAGAGGTTTTACCGACTGAGCCTAAACCAGAGTGACAGTCCTGTGCTCTCCTAATGAAGACTACACGATCAGGTTCAAATGACAACATCAACAACAAGCAAGGAAATAAAAAAAAAAAAGAGAACAAATATGGTGCTTGTAGGTCCTGCTGGCACATTTCTAAATAGACGGGTGATGATTACCGCCGCAAGGCTTGTGTCTGTGGTGTTTGATGGTGACGTTAATGATTTTGAGCACATCTGTATGTTGCATTGCCTGAGTGTTATCAGTGGACAGTGCGGCAGCACAGCTCTGATATAAAAAAGGCATTCTTAATCAGGCAGCTTGGTTGACAAGGGCACTGGACTGGATGTGTTTGTGTGTGTGCTAGTTAGTGTTGCAGTTTGTATGTATATGCTGGGAGATTTGAGTAAATGGATGCACACAGGTCTGTATGTGTGTGTGACACCTTTGGTGCACTTGGAACCCATTTACAGGCAAACCACGCTCAAGGATCTTTGATCTACAGCCAGTGGTATTCAGAGCACAGGGTGGTCTAGAGTATAGCTGAAGGCTAACTAAAACACGTATATACACTCGGACACACACACCCTGAGGGAAGCCAGGGGGGTGAGGGGTCAATAACACAGCTTCCATCTTTTGCCCATGAGCCGTCACATCTTACATCTCCTCTGCATCGCTTCACTCGTTCCTGTCTTTCCCTCTAACTTAATTTGTTCTGCAGGACTCCAACTTTCCACCCCCCTCGTCTCCTCACCTCTGCCCCCCTCCAACCCCCTGTGATCTACGCTCTCTGCCTCTCTCATTCCTCGGAAATCTGTTTTAGCCTCACTTCTCTCCTTCTCTCTACATCCCCAGTAATCTTCCGTGTTTATCATAAGCTGTGATTTACATATCTTAATGACTCATTCCAACCAAGCAGCTCTGTTTGTGTATTTTTATGCGTGCATGTTTGTCTAGTGGTTCTATTACCGTGCGGAAAAATGAGAATGCTTCTCATAAAGTCCCAAGAGAGCAGTAGAAATGTGTGACATGTTCTGGTTAAGACCTCAGCCCTTGTTTACAGAGAAGCCCTGCTCCCTCGTGGGAGATTGCTGTGATCCGATCGCCTTGGTAGAAATAGGAACACCAAGGTGGCGCCTTCTTTCGTCTTCTTAACTTTACCAATATCGAGTCTGATTTGAACCATTGGCTCCCTTTTCCCGGAGCAAACTGAAGCCCCTGTGTTTACTTGTTAAGACAGTCTATTTCTTGTTTCTTCCCAGGGGGTGTCCTGTCTCTTATTTTATGATTTCCTGATAATCTCCCATGGGTTTCGATGGAAGCTCACGGCTACCCGGCTGCCTGCTGAATTTTACATCAGGGAGTGAAAGGAATGGATTATAAAAGGCAGTCATCTAGAGATAATGAAGAGAAGCAAAATGCCAATGCTCATTGCTCACGGTGCTGTGGGAATTACAGGATGATGTTATTGCTATTTTATAAACATTATTGTAGGATGTGAGATGAAATTTGCAGGAGTCAGATGCACAAAGAGAATACCCCTGGGTTCTCAGGGTCACGCGAATAAAAAATACAAAGCTATTTCTACGAAACACATGCGACATGATAAGCACATTTACAGCGATCCACTCAAGGATGAAGACAGAAATACAAACGTTAAAGGCCATTCAACAGGATGTACATACGCACAGAATATAAACTGAATATTATATGGATTTTCATCCTGTTGTCTATTTCTTATATATTTTTTTCAAAATACAACACCCTTCGTCTGAGAGGTTGAACACCAACACAACAAATTGTTACAAGACATGGTTTTGTTGTTGCTGTCATTTACCACAGCAGCTAGAACATGAGTGTGTAAAAAGCGGTGCCTTGTAATTGAGAAATCAATACCTAATTTGCTACAGTTGTCTTGCTAGCCATTGTTTCAAGTCTGTGTCTGAAGGGCACAGCAGACACCAATTCCTCATTTGGACATAAGGGGACATATGAAAGGCAAAAGACCCCAGCCTGTCCCCATGTTACTGCGTAGTCTATTATTATAGCTTAAATCCAGAGGGGATCTGACAGCCAGCACAGAAAAAGAAACAACACTGTTTCTACGATGAGCATGGTTGATAGGCTGACGTCTTACCTTCACCACGGTGACCATGCCATCGTTACTGACAGGGTCAGTGCGGATGGTGAAGTGCCCAGATGGGTCTCCACTGATGATCCTGTAGATGGCGTTCCAGTTAGGGGAGTGCGGTTGGTCAGCATCTATCACCGTCAGATTGGCCACAACTAGATCCACTCGGTTCTCTGGGACCTCACCGGAAAACTGCAGAAAATAAAAGTAAAATGTTACTTTGTGAGCTGTTGCTTCAAAATATCTTTTTTTGTGACTGTAGCTGAGGCCTTTTGGGATCCGTTGAACAATTTGAGTGTGGCAATTTCAACAAAAGTGCCCATCTCTCATTTGCATTTCTTCTTTATGGAGCCAATCCTCCGTTCAGGTAGAGTAAGTTTAACAATCACGCTTTTACCACAGCTGAGCAGTAAACAAGCCGTAAACACAGTTGCACAACAGCAAACACATGCACACAGGGGCGTTGTTCCAGTATCAGTTTTTCTGCATTCCCAGTGCCCATCCTTGACAAGCAATAATACTTCATTCCTTTGAAAGCCAGAGTGGAAAAGGAAGAGTGAATAGATGAACAGAAAGGAGCCAGCAGTGGGGAGGGTTAAAACAGCTGTTTGAGTGTATATGAGTGGCTTTTAGTTGTTTCTCTGCTGTACAAACACATGTGCTTTGTCCAGATAAGCCTGATGAGGAGCGAGCCGCTGTCTGTCATATGTCTGTTATGGCGGGGATTGATCAAAGCTGTGCAGGCTCAGGGGATAAAGCCCCCAAAGAAGAACCAACAGCAGCAACGACTGCACCGCCACCCTTTAAAAACACAATTCGACCGCAGCCCCACCTGCACGGACAACCCATCAAATCTTGCGCAATTACGTGGGCTCAGAAGATGTGCACGTTTACGCCTCTTCACCTCATCTGGAGGCAACAGGCATGTAGCATCATACATTTACCGTGTCACCATGGGTAACAGGCGTGGAAGAGCCACTGAGCCGCTTATGTGAGTGTAGGATATCAAAGAGCAAAGCCCCAGACCAAACACTCCAACAGACCATAATACCCTGCCTGGCAACCCTCGCATCACCCTGCAAACAGCCAACAGCGGCGGGCAGATTAGAGGGCTGCGTCAGGAGAGCTGTTCAGAGACTCAATGACATTCTTAAGACAACAGACATGTCCGGGTGGTCGTGATGCACGGCTGCATTGGATAAGTAGGCAGGCTGTCGTGTGTTTGTTTCAGAGTGAGTGTGTGTATGTGTGTGTTTGAGCGGTTTATTACTGCGGTTTAGTTCAGGGAATCCCCGATGCCAATTCAAAAGAAAAAACTTCAGAGATGGCTCTTGAGCTCCTAAGGGCCCTTGAGCATCTTCTTTATCAGCACACAGCTACATATAAGAGTTAACCAGATCTGATGGAAGACTTTGAAGGGTCCACCACAGCTCTTATTATCAAAACCCCAGTTTAAGATTTATTTTCTCATCATCTCTTAATAGGGTGGGTGGGGCACCTTTCAGGCATCCAGAGCTCGAGTAATAAAAGTCTTATTATTTTACCCATAGGAAATATTATATGGCAAGGCACTTTTTTTATTCCCTACACATAAAATTATATCATCAGTACAATCACTTAGCAAATTAATTTCAGACAGTTCACCTTAATGGTGAAACTTACAAGACTATGTAAATACCAACTTTAGGAGGTACAGGAAGTCAACTATGAGCCTCATAGAACTTAGCAGTAAGTACCCTCCAAACACTGAAATGAAATCTGTGATTTTACTGTAGAATTACATTCTTTTTGAACATACAAAAAAGAAGAAAGCTTGTGAATTGCAGTTGATGTAAAGAAGGTCAAAGAGACAGTGGCATATCTCTGTTGGGTATTCAGGTTGCATTTAAGAGTTACCTTTCAAATAAGAATTTAGAGTGAATATAATTTTTTCCCCCCTATAGCCAGCCGGTCCCCCCAATTCTCCATTATTCAGTACAATTGAAGGATTGTTCTTTTTCTTTAAGACTACAGCTTTTATCTTTCTGTGAGAAACTTCTTTGACGTCTGGTAGTGTTGTTGTCAATAATGGATTGTGATTCAACATTTGTGATTTTGAACAGAGAGCATTTCAATATCTCTTGGAAAACCCTTGGGGTTGTTCTCTTTCTTTAACTCTCAATTATTTATTAGCTGAATACTGCGTTGCATGGTACTGTACTTACATGTGGTGGGGTTTGTTTCAACAGTGAATTGTGGTATGACTGAGGTGTCTTTCAGAAGAGATTTTCTCTGATAAGGTAGTTTTCTTCATATGATATTGTATCTTGTCCCCAACTGCTGGACTAAAGGGGAAGGAGGAAAAAGCTCTTTGATTGTGATTGGCACAGAGTGCAGTTGGCTTTCTCACAGCACTTGACAAAATACCTCTTGCCAACACTCTCAACCTTCTGTCACTATTTTGGCAGGGGGGGAAAGACTAAAGGAGGCAACGGGAGGTAAGAGGAGAGAGAGGAGAAGTGACAGGGAACTTCATTATAGGAACTTTGAGAGGATGGTAAAGGAAGGAGTCCAAAGGAAGGAGTCCAAAGGAAGGAGTCCAAAGG
>CALSBV010012228.1:2313423-2324075 GCA_943590825.1 Bovichtus diacanthus | reverse complement strand
CTATCTTGTGTGGAAATGAAGAAAATAGAAGATTTGGAACAGAGCATGAGAGTACAAAGGGGATTTGAATGTAAGACATTTCACACCCAGCAAAACAACAAGAACATTTTTTTTTTTCTGTCTGGGGTTTTCTCAGCCTGCCTATTGTACTTTTTCCAATTCCCAGTACTATATCTTCAGATTAATATTTTAGATTTTAGTTATAAAAGCAAAGCGTTTACTGTCTCGCTAAGATCTCATAAATCAAACATGTCAGTCCACTTTTTGCCGAGCATTTATTTGGGAAATAAATCGTCTGGATGTGGATTGCTTATTTCTGATGAAAAGCTTTAATCGGAAGATTGCGAAAAAGAATGCTGCCGTTCCTGCTTATTAATAAAGCGTAATGTGTTGATGCAACAATTTAGAGTTCTGTAACAGTTTTTTCCACATCACATCACGCACACCGCAGAGAGGATGTTAAAGCAACAGCTAATGCAGCAGCTCCATCAGGGCCGTATCTTGAAGCTCCGTGTAGGTAAGTACTGACAGATGGTCGGATCATGTTGACAGTGTGTGTATGTGAGGGATAGATAGCTACTCTGTGAATAGCTGTGGAGCGTAATATGATTTGGACGTAAGAATGGAATCTAAATCTGATTTCAGGCAGTACTATGGGCCCAGAGCTTCACTCCTTTATCTCTGTCCCTCGCCAGCCATAATGTGGTCAGCTGCATCTGTTCTCTCCGGGGTGTGGTCTCCCTGACCCGGGGGGGGAACATTAGCGCTTCCAATCTCAGCTTTTAGAGGCCTCTGTGCCTCTTTGAAATGACTCTCATCATATCATAACACTTATCCTACCTTCCCGCTGCCATCCAAACTGTGGTTCCTTAGAAAGCTCTGTATGAATCGAATATCTTTTGTTGATGTGACCGGTGGAAAAGGCCAGTGTAAACTTTCAGGATTGTTTCCCTGCGTGGTTTTGTGGTTCTCTTGACTGTTTGAACCCTCCTCTCATTTCTCTTGAGAACCCACTCCCCCCTACAGTGCAGTTACTCTCTGAGAGGATTAGATGAGGAGTTCACTGCGGGGGCATCAGGCAATCTGCATACAATAGCCCACTACGGCTGTGAATAAATCCACATTGATGTAAGACAATAAAGCCAATGTGGTACGGCTATTTGTTTATTCTTATTACACAGAGTGGCGCACTTTAGATCATTTGGAGAATAAATGCATTACTTGAAGAGGACTCAGAACACAGACCGCCCCTGCCATCTCTATTTCACTCTATGCGTGCTGTGTCTGGGTCCGGAGGCGGTCCAGCAGTCCACTAAAGCAGCCATTAGATAGATATCTAATCAGACTTGGGCCATTCCCTCTGGCCATCATAGAGGAAATGAAAGTCACTGATGGAGAATATGAGGAAATGGTATAGATAGATGGATGACTGGTCTGACTGTGTCTACAGAGCTACCTCAGGGAAAGAAAAAAATATGTATATTTACCTGGCAAACGTCATTTCACAAATATCAGAAAAAGTACACACTAAGTATTCTGTGTTAAATGCGTTCGAGTTCAGCTGAAGCTAATATGAGGCCGATGAGTTGGACTGATCAAGTTTGTATCTTCCAAAGTAACGACGTTTTCAGTGTGAAACATCCGTCGTTGTGCTCTCACAGTTAGTGTTGCTGAGCCATGGCAGGGAGACAGTGACACAACGTGGGAATTTGATGCTAAAATAATGTAAAGTGCAACTTTGGTAGATACCCATCTGATTTGTCTAACTCCAAATGCTGAAGCTTCTCATAAGCTTCACCTGAGCTTTAGAATTCATTTTTGCACAGAAGGAGGCCTGTCCCCCATCACTTACCCTTTAAGAAGTACGGTCAGAAACAATGTGGTTGTTCTTTCTGACCGTACCAAGCAAATACTTTCAATGCACATGTGGGCATTTGATAAGTGTTTAGAGACAGACTGGAAAAGATGTGAACCTGTGGTACTGTTTACTATACCTGAGTATTTCAGATTTATGTAACTGCATATTCTCACATGGGCAGTTTTTACCCAGAAAGAGTACTTTTTAATTACTTGAACATTGCATTACACTTGTAATTGAGTATTTGTACATTGTGGTATTGCTACTTTTCACTCAAGTAAAGGATCTACTATCATTACAACACAGTTTTCCCTATAAAAAGGTTATTATATTGCAGAGCATCTCATTGTTTAAATATATGTCTAGTAATAAACTTCTTTTCTTGGAATTTGTTAGTGATATGAGATTTTTTTGGAGGGGGTTGCAAGTCGTTTCTTTGGATGGAAAAATATATATTTCTGCAACACAAATGTATAATTAGACTATGCGGTTTGTTTTCTTCAAACATACCGAGTAGCCTGACATCACCGATGCATAGTTCAAATTCAACTTTTCTTCTTTAAAATTTACTTAGTTAGGATTTCTGGAGTTCTTAATCAGAGCATTAATGGTTTCTGATATATCACTTTAGAATTATTTAAAATGAAAGCGCCATCCACAGGGACAAAAGCACGTGTTAGAGAGAGAAGAGAGAAATGGTGAAGTCAGTGTCGATAAGATGGATGAGTCAGAAGAGTTTGAGGGGATTTTATTTAAAATACTTTTTCAAAATACATGGTCTTTCAGATTCATCATAAAATGTTACAATGTTCCAGGGAAGATCGGATTTCTTTCCATGTGCAATTTGTTGCATTTATCAAGTCAAAAACATTTCAAAGAATACAAAGTAATGCACATTCACTTCGTTTTTCCAATATTTTTCAGGTCTATTTGCTAAACAAGAACACATGAATGAACTCAGATTACTTTTGGCTACATAGTTTTTCAGAAATGCAGCCATTTTACTAAAATGGAAAGATTAATTGGTGCTTTTATGGAGTCTAGAGTTTAGTTAATGCTGACCCGTTCATTCAGCAGATATATAATAAGCTTTTACAAAATGCAGCTACTGGTGATGTCAGTGACATTAGCGTCGTGAGATGCTCTTGTCAAGTACACAAAAAGGAAAAAATACAACACTTAATCTCCCCCACAAGCACATTATTTGACAATATCACCTCTCCTGGCAACAGTAACACTGCCATTTGTGCCTGTTTATACGTTAGTTTTGTCTGAGTCTGCCTTATCCGAGCTTGAGCACTGTAGCCAAAATAAAATCCAACCAGACGGAGATTCCATTTGCGACAATGCTTTGTGTGTTTAACGATAGAAATCCAGGCTTCTGTGTGGTGTTGAATCAAGTGCAGGAGAGAAGCTGTTCTTCGTCATTGTAGTTTTTGTAATTTAAAGGAATAGTTTGAATTTGGGAAATATCATTGTTCACTTTCTTGTTGAGCGTTAGATGAGAGGATTGATACCACCGTTATATCTCTCCGGTAGGAAAATTATATTGTTCTCGTCATTTATCTCTTTGCAAGAAAGCGTATAACCATATTTACCCAAATGTCAAACTATTTCTTTAATACGAGACAAGATATCTTTCAGTCAATTCTTACATTATTAACAGAAGGCACATTTCCAGAAAGCCTGCAGAGAAAGTGGTGACCCTCCAAAAAGTAGCTGGTAAAACTGATAAAAATAAGACTGGATCGATAGCAGTTGCAAACCACCAACATGTATAAATACAGGGTCAAAATTCAGTTTGGGACAATGCTGATAATCATGTGACTGTTACCTGAATTAATCCACCTTGACAGTTTCTGTCAACCCTGTAGTCTGGCTGGTGGGAGGGCAGGAGAAGGTTTCACTTTACCCTCGGTTTTCTTGTAGTTTGAGGAGAGAGATTTGTGAGTTCATGTGTGAGCAGTGTGTAACAGCAGGGCTTATTCTGTCTGCGTGTGCATTGACGTGCTCTGACAGGTCAATCAATGAGGAGGGGATGCTGTCCGCTGTTGGTTCGTTGACCTGCTGTGCTAAAAGAGTACAAGCAAGGGTCATATAATGCTGCTCCTCGTGTTGCCTTGACTGCTTGCACTGATTGCTAACTGAGCTTATTTCTACCTTTAGGTTTCTTCTGTTTTTCTGGAGGTCTTCACTAAATTAAGATTTCAAACAGAACTGAAATGTCAATAAAAAGGTTATAATGTTGACCTGCAGTATGTGATGATTCACTTCAAGGTGCCGTGCCTGCAAAAATCACACTGGTGATTTATTTTAGGACTTGCCTTATTTATTTTTATTTGATCTTGTTGCAAATATTTTATTGTGATCGACTATACGGACTGTTTTAAAAAGATATGCTGACATTTGAGATATTAGGTTAGGTACCTCTACACCAGTGAAATTAGGCCTACTGTTTAAATGAACTGCAATAATTAAACCAAAGTGCTTTGAAAAAAAGCACAGACATTAAGCATTTATTTGATAAAAATAACTCCAACATTTGACTAATTTGTCTGCAGTACGTGTTTCAGTTTCAGCTTTCTAAATGTGCCTGAATGTATGCATTGTTGCAGTGTTTGCTGTTTCTTAGCAAAGCAAATCCAATAAAAGCTATTAAAAAAATTACTTTTTCTTGACCAAGTTCAAACAAGCTTTTTTTTCCTTGTGCAACAAACAAGGTTCAGAGAAAGTTAGCAAAACAAGAAAAATATTTGCAATGTGAACTGGACAAAATCCTCATTTTAAAGCTGTGTATGGTCTTATACATAGATAGCTTCTATAGTGTAGTACATTAAGTCGTAAAAAATTAAAGAAATTAAAAGTATTGGTATAGTATGCCTGTTGTTACTCTGCTCTTGGGAGAAACTAACTATACATTTCACGTTTGTATCATAAAAAGACACCAGTAGAAGGTGTTAGTTTTGTGTAAGAATTATTTGTCTACATCTCCTTCAGGCAATTCGTAAACTACAATGGAAGTTGCAGCAATGAAACAGATTTAATGTAGAACAGATGGATAATGGATATTTACCTTGCATTCTCCAGTATATACAATAAACATCACTTGCTTGTTAAAGCTTCAGTGCGGGACTTTTCGATATAAATGAACCTCTGTTACATTCAGGCCCTTGCCAAACAAATTCACAAAATGCTGATTAAGCCTAAAGCCGCCAGAGAAAACAGAGTGGTGGTAACTGGGGTCTGTGGACGACTTTAGTCTGTTAGTAATTCTGTTAGTAATTCTGCATTTTACGTCCACCAGCCAGAGCTAAAAAGGGTCAGGAAGTGGGGATAGACCATAGCGACGGAGCAGCAGCTAGGAGTATGGCGGAAGCAATGGCGGAAAATCCCAAGAAGCGTCTAAGAAAAGCGTCTGGAGTGGACGCTCCAGATATAAAAAAGGATTTTTAAGTCAAAAAAAGAAAGCGATCAATGGTGGGGACAAATACCGGATCACCTTTGGTGTAGCTTTTCCTCGTCGGAAAGCGCTGAAAGATGATAAGGGACTAAGGGCATTACTTTCTTGACAGTTTGGTATTTTTAAACTACTAGTGCAGTGCCAAAAATGTGCCTGTTCGGAACAGGTCGCTTGCTGCTTGCAGTTTTCTGGAGAACCGCTCAGCCAAACAACTTCACACGGGGCAGGGGGAGACGCGGCGAGCTCAACCGCAGGCCTACATTTATAAGCACGCGTCAACAGTGAAATAGCGTTAGGCCTTCACTTAGAGTAGCTTTAAAGACCTTCTTTCTCTTAAAGGAAAGTGGTTTGACAAAGTTCATGCAGCCAAGTGGACCGACTACCAGCGGACCGTGGCTGTAATTGATGGACACTTGGCATGCTCTGTGCGCCTGCCGATTTGTAGAATCCATAAAAAGAGATGTTGAGGTAATTATGTTTGTCATGATATATTGAAAGCAGGAATCAGCGAGCTAATCAGAATGGCTGACAGCTGTAGCATGCAGATGCTATCAGACCTCTTGTCCATGGCGTTAAAATGAAAGAGGGTCATTTTAACAGGTAACAGCTGTTCATAGCTAATTTGTTCAATTATGCGCAGAGGATGCAGGCGGAGGTTGCTTCTCGGCCCTGAGGGACATTCTCTCTCCTGTGCCTTCGCTTTTAGAATGAGCTGAGTAATGGAAATACATATATCTAAGATACAGTATAAAGCATGGTGAAAATAAAGAAAACTCCAGCAGGAACTCTTGGGTCTGTGATGATACAGGATGTTTCTTGTGGCACATTTCACAGAGAACAAAGTCAATGCTAATTACTGCCAGCATGATTATTTTTGAGTGATCATTGGACTCTTTTTCTTCATTAGGGCAGGATTTCTTATTAATAATCAACTGTGAGCAGAGAAAGCTGGGAGAAAGCTGCATCATATGACATGTTCAAGAAACCAGTGGACAACCATGCCTGCCTCTCTTAGTGGAGTAATGTCATGCAATACACAAGAAAACTGCATTATGGGATGATGGTGATCACTCAGAATCGTAATGTTATTGTTAGCGATGAGAGGCTGTCCAGCCCCAGATTGATTTAATGCCATGAAATTTCCTTTACAGCATGGGTTTACCCTGACCTTTTAGAGAAAAATGTGATTTGGGAACCTGCTTCCTGCTTGGCTGCCAAGTCACTGTGCAATTGTCAGTCCAGCAATTTCCAACCAGTCAATCATCTGTGGAAACAACCAGCTGTTCCCAACCAAGCATGCCATAAAAAAACCACACCAAAACCATTATTTTTGTCAAAAGAAAATCTTAACAAAGGCATTTAATTCACGCAGTAAATGATGATTTGTTGAAATGTGTTGAATTTTTTGCTTTAAAACATTGTCGATACACCAATTAAAGCTGATAATTCTGGTTAATGTTCATTTCACCTATCTCCGTTTTCCAAGATCCCTTTGAAATTGCAAGAAAACAAAATAAATAAATATTAACTAAATAAATAAATAAAAGTGCTGCCATAGTAAACTATATACCTGCTTCACACGCACATGCACACTGGGTAAAAAGTAGCAGACTATGCAAGTGTTTAAAAGCTTGAACGTTTCTCATTATAATCCTGAACTAAACCTTTCAGATCTGACAGCTACAGAATGTCAAGACATAGTTTTTTTTTTTTCCTACCGATTTATTAACTTGGAAATCAAACTGACATTTTTGATTCCGTGAGATGATATATAATCTTGACAACGAACTGTTCATTTTCTAAGCATCAACATCTAAATTTTAGTTAAGATATTTTCAAACTTTCTTCTTCTTGTCATGCAGTTCTTTTACTATTCATATGCAGTAACATTTTACTGTTGTACTAAGAAATTGCTGGTCTTTTTTTACTATGTATTCTGTCCAATGTAATATCATTTTAATTGACATATAAATCAACTAAAACTTGTTAATTAGGATTACAATTTGAATTTTATGTTAAAGCATCTTTTTAAGATGATTTGCAAGTTCAGTCCCATCGTGAGGATGGAAATAACATCCTATCAAGTATATTTATTCATTTCTTATTTTGACATTTATATTTGAGAGAAACATTGTTTCCCACCCGAAACACAAAGAACATAAAGAAGAATCAGGAAAGAATTTAAATAGTTTAAATAAAATCAATGCATTTCATGAAAAATACATACAAGGTTTTGTACATTGTATGCATCTGTCTGCGCTGGGTACAGATCACTTATTCAATTTAAATATTTTTGCATTTAAACTCCGATTGTGTGAAAGTGTCAGTAGCGCTCCAAGGCTCTTAAAGTCCTTCCAGCTCACGATGCTGAGTTTTTTTAAATGTCTAAGATGCAGCTGGAAGGACATTTTGCAATTAGGGTTGCTGTTGGCTGATGTAACAAAAACCATTTTCTCACCTCATCTAAATATTTTGTATAGGGTTTACTTTCTAATTGATTCATTTCTATGTGGGATTATTGTTCATGTTGGCTTTTGTTTTAAACGTATATTTTATTTACAGGCCATAAAAACAATCCTCTCCTATAGCTGGAGCTCCATCCACACCTTCTAACTGCCAAGGCTCAACCAGCAAAATCTCCCCGATTGATGGGAGCAGAGTTCAAAAATATAGAGCGGCCAACAGAACCAAAACCTCAAGAACACCTCCTGAAATCCTACGACAGAGAACTGTAAGAAAGAAAAACAAACACTTGGCTTTGGATCTGAAATCATTTTAAACAGGTACACTATATGCTTGCTTTTTCTCTGGACTGCTTGGGGACATTAATCCCTCTGTTCTGATTGCCATGGTAGGGTTGACAACCAACAGTTTAATGGTGGCGCACCCACATTTAATAGAGGACTTGGGTTTTGGTGTAATATTTTGGAGTGTGTTTTGTAAAAAAACACTGCTGAGCAGAGCACAGCAAGGGGAGTGAGGAAAACACAAACTCTTCGCCAATAAACTCTTTTAATGATGATGATGATCCAGTCTGATAGCAAAAGTCTTGCTAATACACACCAATAGCTGGTCTTTGTGGTTTGTATTTATATTGCAGAATTGTTAAATAATCACTGTTGCTACATGAACAACACTGATTATTTCACATGAGAAATGTTTTGCCATGGTTGATCTAAGGAGGGCAACTTTCGGTTTGTCTGTCTGTTAACCACTTTGGTCCAGACTGAACTATCGCATCAATTATTGTATGGATTGCCATGAAATTTTGTGTCGACATTCATGGTCCCCAGAGGAGGTTTCCTAATGGATTTGGTGATCCCCGGACTTTTCCTCTAGCGCCACCAGCAGGTTCACATAAGTGGTTTTAAGTCAAATGTTTCAACAATCGAATGGATTGCCATGAAACTTGGTACATACTACATTTATGTCCTCCCCAGGATGATTTGTTATCACTTAGATGATCCTGTGACTTGTAACGCAATTATCAAGTCAAAATTTGGATTGGTCCAATAATTTGGTTTATGACAAAATACCTGCAAAATGAATGACATTCCCATCAGCCTTGGCTTTACTTTGTGTGCTAACTTAGTGAACATGTTAAACTATGCACCTGCTTAACATCAGCATGCTAACATTGTCACTGTGACAATGTAGATCTCATAGTACCTTATAAACCAACTAGAGCATTGCGCTCCCAGAGTGCAGGGCTACTTGTGGTTCCTAGAGTCTCTAAAAGTACAATGGGAGCCAGAGCCTTCAGCTATCAAGCTCCTCTACTGTGGAACCAGCTCCCAGTGTGTGTTAGGGAGGCAGACACCCTCTCCACATTTAAGAGCAGGTTAAAGACTTTCCTCTTTGATAAAGCTTATAGTTAGGGCTGGCTCAGGTTTGCCTTAGACTAGCCCCTAGTTATGCTGCTATAGGCTTAGACTGTCGGGGGACTCACTCCTCTCCTCTCTTCCCTATCTTTCTCGCTCTCCTCCTCTCCCTCTCTATTGATATGCATTCATGTCCCTTAAATGCATGTTACTAACTCACCATCCGGGGTATTTTTAACTATGTTGTTTGTTCTGTACACACGTCACCTATTGCACGTCTGTCCGTCCTGGGAGAGGGATCCCTCCTCAGTCTCTCCCTGAGGTTTCTTCCATATTTCCCCCACTAATTGTGGGGTATCTTTTAGGGAGTTTTTCCTTGTGCTGTGCGAGGGTCTAAGGACAGAGGGTGTCGTACTTTGTACAGTCTGTAAAGCCCACTGAGACAAATGTATAATTTGTGATGTTGGGCTATATAAATAAACTTGATTTGATTTTGATTTCTGTTAGCATGCGGAGGCTAGCATTTAGCGTTAGTGCAGCCTCACTGTAGACTCTTTTTGTGTTTTGTCTGTTCTTCTGGTTTGAAGTGGACGCGATGGGTAGGTAAAATGTTGGATCCGGTATTTCTATACACACATTTTGACACACAAATCATTGTTTAACTGCTTTCTTCTTATCTAATTACAAATATCTAATGTTTTTTGGAAGCCAAGTTTAATTTCCATGACATTAAAAATAATCTATGACTCAATAGTTTCACTTTCAGCTGTGCTGCACTTATTTCTGTTGCTCCTGACATAAATATATTTCTCTAAACTTAAGCTGTCAGTGATCAACCATTAGTGAGCATTTCCACATGATAAACAGGTCTTATACGTCTTATTGTTGGCTCATTATCTCTTCATAGCAGGAGAATAACGTTCCCTTTATTCCTGGTCACAAACAGCAATATACGTTTCAAAGTGCATATTTCCCAGAAATTTATAAAACTCATCTATAACCTCCAGAGTGCTATATTTAAACCACTCGCAAGACTATGCAAGTGGTATCTGGGCTCAATGAAGTCCCATTTGTCAAGTTTTTGTGGGTGTATACTGCACTTCTAGAATACATCAAAAATGTGTGAATTTATTCACTCATCTTCATAGCTGTCACTCAAAGACATTATCCTGTGAGCTGCCAGCAGCCTCTCATTATGCAAAATCAAACAAGACAGTGGAATTGAGTTTGGTGTCCCAGAGTAACATAAGCAAATATAGCCTGACAACTCATATTGGCGAAGACTTAGAAGTCTGCCTATGCCTGGATATCTCGACAACGAAGACAACGGTTTGGGCAACTACAGGCATGAGATACCTTGTCTGCAGAGGGAGCAGAACAAACAACTTTCTAAGCTTCAAATCCACCAAATCTGGAGGAATACGAGAAAGTGCTTTGGTGTGATCCTTAACGGAGATGTCCATCTGCGTGTGTGTGTGTGTGTGTGTGTGTGTGTGTGTGTGTGTGTGTGTGT
>CALSBV010012228.1:2301321-2313413 GCA_943590825.1 Bovichtus diacanthus | reverse complement strand
GTGTGTGTGTGTGTGTGTGTGTGTGTGTGTGTGTGTGTGTGTGTGTTTTGTGTATGAGATCATTAGAAAAAATATCATAAAGCAAATGCAAATCATAAAATCATTTGGCAGCTGGTCTCCTTGGGGGAAAAAAAAGGTAACATAAATGTGCATTTCAAGAGAAATGCTTTAATTAACAGGATTCCGATATTTTCCAAGTTCTAGCATATGGCGATAAAAAGATATACAACGTATCCACCCAGGTCATACAAGCTATGGTGACAGATGACACATGCTCGGTCAGACATGAATTTGTTGGGTTCTAAGGTGGGGAGACAGTGCCCTCCTGTGGAGCCGCTCGGCCCTGCTCCTCTGGTAAATACACACTAGATCTGCTTTCTCCACTGACCTGAGACCTGCCAAGTGTAATGATGAGTCACAGACACATTTTTTTTTTTAGACTCAGTCCCAGCACAATGAGACGACATCTGCTTGAAAAACCAGTAACAAATACACTGTGGACTAAATGTGCACTGGTGGAAGAAGTGCTCAGATCTTTTATTTAAAGAAGATACTTAATAAGTAAAAGGATGAAAGTATTAGCATGAAAATATAATTAAAGCACCAAAGGTAGCAGTACTCATTAACGAAGAAACATTTATATTATAGAATTATAATTATTGATAAATGAATTAGTAGATTACTTTAATGCTGCAACTCCTAAAGGTGGAGCTCATGTTAAGCTTTAATTTATAAGTGAATTTCAAAAGGGATCAATTAAGTCTTATCTTTATCCATAGTAATACATACTAATGTATTTGTTGATGCAATTTTGTATTATTAATAGGAATCTGCAATGTAACTAAAGGTATAAAATAAATGTATTGAAGTAAAAAGTACACATTTGAGTTACCCTCTGAGTTGTAGAGGAGTAGAAGGATAAAGTAGCATAAAATGGAAATATTTAAAGTAAAATTGTACAAGTAAAATTACTTGTGTAAGAATGTACTTTGACAAAAGTACAAAAATACATTTGTTTAAACATTACTGCATTGCCTTTATAAAAAGGGAAGGGGTGGATGGTAAAGCACAAATGTATATGATTATGATGTTATATGGTTGAACTATTAAATAAAAAAACACATTTATGCTACAATATAAAGTGCATTAACATGTCAACGTTTACACATCACACAGCAGTGCCCCAATATCCAAACCAACCAAATATTATTTAATTATATATACATTAAATATATACACATGTATATCATACACTTTTCAGCCTGTGCACACAACTGATTATAAATTATTAATATATAACAGCCTTCCTCAGTGTAGCTTCACTAGAATTAACCAGAAAAGAGACAAGACCCAGACAATTAATGAAAAATAAAAAGAAAAGAGCACCACGCCGGGTGCAACAACTTAAGTTAGGCCCATAAGCACATGCATAATAATAATAATATTTAAAACAAATATTAGCCTGACACTTCTAATCGAATCCACAGCAGGATAAAACATCACCAAAACCGACAGCACAGACACATCAGAAATATTAACTCCACAGCGTCTGCAGACACAAACACACATATTCCGACAGCAAAAAACTATCTGCATAGTTTTTACACAATGTGTAGCGCACACACAAGCACACAATGCTCATTGACTAGCAACCTTGGAGCTCTCCACTGTGCACTCAGTTACAACCACCACCACCACTCACTCTGCCCGTTCCTCCTCAAAGCATAATATTACCGGTGCACTTGGCCTCTCTGGTCCCACTGAGATCCTCTGCAGTCACATCAGGAATGTCACAAACCTCACTGAAGGTAAAAGTTCCTCAGAGAAATCAGAAACAGGATGTACTGTACATCCACTGTGAGCATTTCAGTATTTAACATTTTAGCCAGCGTGCAACCTCTTGGTCATGTGAAACATCTCGGGTGCGTTTGATTTGGGTCACTTATAGTGTGCTGGTGGAGCGTTAAAGCAGAGATTAATTAAGGTTGAAGACTTTTTCACATGACTTCTGTTTTTGCTCTGTATGGGATGGGACTTGAAATGTAGCCACATACAATACTTGAGATATAAAAAAAAAATACTGTTAGTAAAAATGATCTTAAAAAATATAAGTAGTCAAAACACAAAAAAAGAGACTTTGTTAAAGTAATGAGAGTAAATGTATGTTGTTACTTTCACCCCTGGAAAAGCCTGTCCACGTGGTTTCATAAGGAACTTGATTTTGAGCAAATATATTCTGCACTGCATCTTCGCATCAATGTGACACTATTGCCAAGGAGCTCAAAAGGCCTTCATACTTTGCAGTAGATCACTTTAAAATATCCCATATCCATAAAATGTCACACCAGCAAGTGAATAATGACAATGGAATTCTGTAACTATTGTACCATGAACAGCTTCATCCACTCAATCCCAGAACTCATAAATATTATCTTTATTGCCTAGAATAGGCAACGCCATTTTTGGGAACATGATAAGACAAAGGACCCAATGATTTAGGCCCGTTTTGTCATCTAGGTATAAAGCCAAGAGGCATTGCATGAATTTATAGTGATGGAAGAGCACTTACTGTATAGGGGACGATGACACATATTTTGGCTCATACTGTGAAGTATAATTGTAATGAAGAACAACCGTCACTGTGAGTCCAAAACACTTTGCTCTTATTCACGGTTTGTGAGGCAGTTTGAGATTTTACACCTCGATCACATGACAGGTTTGCATATTTGTTTTGGGGTTTATCCTTTAAACCTCAGAAATAGCCAAAACATACTGGAATAAACTTGGAACGCTTCTCGTAAAATCAATTACTTCATAATTTATCAATTTTAAGCTTCACTCTTGTAACCAAGGTCAATGTGAATTTCAGACTTCTTCTTTTTTTTTTTCAGCTCTAAAAATAGTATATCGTCAATACGATGAGACAAGTACAATACATTCGTACTGCGAATAATAAATGGGAGAAAAAAAACAAAACAAATACAGTTTTTCTATCACCTTGGAATTTGCTCGACACAACATCACTTTCCTGTTCAGTCTCCTGTTGCGGGGACAGAATAGAGTTGAATAATGTTTGACTGCACACGTACATGACAGAATAAAGGTTACACTTGACAATTTGTACAATACTCCCCTCTTTAATTCTCCATCCTTCAATTAATCTCCTCTAACTCTCACTAGAGACTGGGACACACATTGATCTGTCAAATGTGTTCTCTAATGAGACAGGGGTAGCCATTACAATCCCGCTACTACTCGTTATACAAGCAGGTAGTAGGGAGATGATAGTTGTAGCCAATGATTACAATCTTATCTATTATGGACAAAACATCCTTTGATCATGTTTCTAGGTTAGAAGGGTCATTTTTGGTGTACTGCATTATCCAGCAGTAATGGGCTCCTAAGTATTTGATTTTGAGACTTGCCCTCATCATTCTCCCTCTGCAGCGCTGCTGAATAAGCTTCAAGTAGAGAATGTTAAAAATGATGCTTTTTAGAGGAATACGTGTGCATGAAATATTGCATTTTGGCAATTTATACAGCCACTAAAAACCTGATTGCCTTTTATAAACACAGCATTTCTCTTTTAATGGGAGATGTTGGTTTGTGATATCATTCTTATGGATTTCATGTGATAAGGACCTTTGTTTTAAGAGCATGCACAAAGGCACGGTTAGAGATGATCAGTTCACAAAAAGAAAATGCCATTTCAATCAAAGCAATCCAGATAGGGAAACACGGAACGCTTGAAATGATCAAGTTTCATGTTGTGTTTCTTTCTAAAAATCTAAATGTAATTTAATCTATGCACATATTGGTAATATTTCAGTGTAAACAAGTGCTTCTGTTTTCTACTCCCCCCCCTCTAAACAAAAGAATTCAGGTGGAAATATTTGAAAAAAGAAAGAAAACTGTCAAATGCTTAAAAAAAAAGTAATACATTTAAAAAAAAAAAAAAGGTACTAACTAGAAAATAGAAATATTTTCAAATCTGGAAAATGTCTAAAGGCACAGGTCAGACTTTTTATACATAATGTGAAAAGAGATACTGATCGGTGGGGAGACTGATGCATGGATTTAACAGATCCTGTGGATAAAAGATTTCCAGAATAGAAAAGCAGCAGATGGGTTAACAAAAGCATTTAAAATCAAAACACAGCGCTCAAAGAGGTGTTTAACAACCTCCCCAGAAAACATAATCTTTAGCATATTGTTTCTGCTTCTACTCTCAGAGCTCTTTGTATGCCTGGAAAGTGTTTTGCTAAATAACACTGTTCATTTCTTCACAACGAGCTGTGAGTATTTCAGGCACCACAATGTGAACTAGTGTATGAAGACCTGAAAGAGCGGACCTTCCCACAACAATATAGACAATCAAGATATTTGTTGTTTTTTGTTTTAATAGAGATCATCCTCTTTCAATCCATTATAAAATAGCAATGAAAAAACTTTTTTTTTTTTTTTTCTAAATTCAGATATTTACATATAAACAAATGGCTGTGCAAAATTTACAAGATATTGGCAAGAACGTATCATATATTTGTCATATCTACTGTAGCCTATATGAAAAATAAGACACATTTGCCCAATTTGAAGTTGTCAACTGATAAACCTACAAATAGCAAACTTAAATATATACAGTAATAAAATGTGCTAATAAACATTCTTTCATAAAATGACAAAGGTATAAAGACCAAAATTAGTATGTGCACTAAAAATATAAAAAGTTATAAAGTGGTTATGTGTATCTGATCGACTAGTTTTTAAAAAAAAAACAAAAGTCATCTGTCAAAGTGCAGTCCTCCTTCTGCATCTCATGCCATGTTTACCCAACACCATCCTCCATCATTCATAAATATAAAAATGTGGACATACAACTTATTGGAAAATGTCTGACTGACCCATGACTGTAACCAATAACATTATTGAGATTCATTTCTCCAAACTCAATTATTTTTAAATTCACATCATAACCTATGAGCTACAGAGCCGGGACACTTTACATTACTAACAACCAATTCATTTCCAAATGACACGATACTAGTCTCAAGGTTTGTTTTTCTTTTTTTTTTTTTTATCCATTTATACATCCATTTCTATTATTTTTTTTTTATGGTACAAAAGCAAAGACTAAAATGTGCTTGAGATGGGCAATCATTCACTGTGAACCTCCTCCCCAAAGATATTTTAGTCAAAGCTTACTCAAACATTACACACTCTCATTTGAAAAGTCTGTCACTCTTAGGATGACACTTGTGAAAAGGCAGGGAAATTATTTGAAAGCTTCTTGGGTAACACTGTTGAATTAACACATTATCTACATTATTATTTTTCATAATGCAGATCTGTCATTGTTCTTGGATCTTCTGTATCGACGCACAACCAGCTCGCTACCCGTACGTTAACACACCAGAACAATCTGCGCACTTTTGAAATGAATGTGTGCTATGATAAAGTGCCGATAACAATTATTTAGGAGAGGATGATAACATTAATAGAAGATTTAGTCCTTTTAGTTACACTTTTTTTATCCTCACTAAAGAACTGAAGGACAACTACCCACTGCTTGTGAGGTGGGAGCAAAATCTCAACGAGTACGCTGTGCTTCAGAAATGTAAAGTACATGTATGTACTAATAAATGTGCTCGACTCTAAAGAACAAGGTGGAATTTGGCTCGAGACCCACTGGGTCGGGAACTCTCGCAGCAAAAACGGTATAGTGACGAGAGTTCACAAATATAACACTTTCGATGACGTCATGCACAACCCATGACAAATAAACAATCGTCTCGGATTCCAATCAAGCGAGGACAAAGAAAGCGCACAATACAGCACGCATCCTACAAATCTGGAGAGAACTGATGGATGGATGAAGTTACTGACGCGGATCAACACATTCTAATATGGCTTCATTTGTTAAGAAGGCAACTCAACAGATGACAAGGCTAGTCAAGGTTAGTCTGTAAAACAATCCACGGGCTTTGAAACTGTGCTAAAATATAGTAGAAATGTGTGATGAATTAAAATCCCTGTTAAGAACTGAAATGAACAGAGAGAGTTCACGTTAACATGGTCAAGAAAATTTGCACATTACTGCAGTTTTGTTTAAAAATAAAAAAAAAAAAAAAAAAAAAAAAAAATCAGGCTGCTGCACCTGAATGTTGTACATTAATCTAAAATAGAACCACTTCACAGAGATTGTTCTGCTACAACACGGATGTCAGTGCAAATGACACTGACAGGGTCTCGGGGTCTGAAGTGCTCAGTTCAGTTTCAAAGACGTTATTTTCCTGGTGTGTAGCATGAGGCAGTGCATGACTGAAGTGTGGTTGGGTGCAACTGGTCTCTAGAAAGCCAACCGAGCTGAGAGGCACACTGAAATCAGGGCTGAGTTCAAATATTTGCTCCTCTGAAAATACAAAAGACCTGTGCTTGAAGAGACTCCTAAAAGAAGACGTCTCTTCGGGGTTTCAGATGATTCCCTCCCCGCAGACATCTCATCACTCAGCAGTGGGGGAGCAGAGAAAGCACCGGCAGAGAGGGTCTGAGCTGACAATCAACTCTGCTTCCTAAAAGCCACTGAGAGAGACCAGTCATTGTCATGCGGGGGCTATTTGAGGAAGCCTTTATAGAGCAGGTGTGAGTGACTGGTCCCTCTTTCATTCTCCAGACAGAAGAGCAGGTCCCTGAGGTTGACTCTGGTGATGCGCTGACGCATAAACTGCCTGGAGCCCGATCCACTGGAGCCTCCGGGCTGAGAGGCGCCCGACCCTGAGCCCTTGGGTCAAAAAACGGAGCGCACACAAGAAAGACATTTAGTCTTTGATCGACCTTTCTTTTGTAGATTTGAAGTCATTCAAAAATAAGCACTAGCAATTTATTCCAAATGATTCTGTACTCCTTACCTCGGCACTGGCGCCCCTAACAGGAGAGTCCATTTTCCGTTTTTTCCTTGGGCCGATTGCTGCCAGCGCTGTTAGGTTGGCTTCTCTCTGTCTGATCTGAGCCAGCTCCTGCTGCTGCATCTGGAACACAAGCAAGAACACACAAACTCCTCAAAATGCTTCCCGAAAAAAACAGCAAATCATCTGGTCACGTATGGCAGCGTATACATACCTCTTTGGCCTTCTGTTTAAGTCTGAGCTGCTCAGGGTCCTCTTGCCGTGACCGAGACTGCAGTGAGGTAGAGGACATTTTAATATTTCAAGATGGACATGTCCAATTTATTCAATCAATTGTTTTATTCATTCACTAGGTCATTGTTATAAAGTCTGTTCTCTAGTGACTGTTAGCAGCAGAGGAAACATACATTAATGACACTGACCCAAGACCTCTCCCTCGCCTTCTCTATGCAATTATGATCGTGTGTAGGATTCTTCCTGTCGCTGATGCAGTGTGACCTTGTTTATATATATTGTTACCTTGGCAGCTTTTAAGAGAATCTCTCGCTCCAGTTCTTCCTTCCTTTGCTTCTCCATCTGATCCAGCTGCTCGAAGAATTTCAGCTGGGTTCGCACATCGCTGACCTGTTCCTGGAGGCCATCCTCCTGGAGGATGAGGAAAGTAAAAAGGCACAGAAAGGTACAACAGGTAAAACGGAGGAAGCGGGCTCTCAGCAGCTCTCAAATGACTGTAATTAATAATCACCTTGAAGGTTACGTTCTTTTGCTGTGCCACTTGTGACACCCTTTCCAGCAGGTTTTGTAGTCGCTGCTGTGCAGCGTGTGAAATGTAGTTGATCACATCTATGCCCAGCTCGCTGACACCAAACTTCTTACCTGTCACAAAAACGAGCGGAGGGGATGAAGATTTAGAGTGAAACCGCGTCGACCTTTAAAAGCAAGGACGTGCCGTACATTTTCTCTTAAGTTTATGCGTCTCACCCATCTCCAGAGCTCTCCGGGTGAGTAAAGACGTGGAGAGGAACGCCTCATCCTTACAGGAACGAGTCACCGTGCCAACAAGCTCCGAGTTGGTTGCTAAGATACGGGCACTCTCCTCCGACAAGTTGACTCCTGCCATGGAGGCCACATCATTGATATCATCGTCATCCCTGGATGAAATATATATATTTTTTTAAAGTGACGAGTCAGACATAAACAGCAACACAATTTACACATTTTTGTGTCAGTGTACATTTATACAAAAAAATCTCAAGTGTCATTAAGCTGCAGTAATCTCCCATAGCTGGAAAAAAAAAAAAAAAAAACACCCTTACAGCTTGGAAAATGTAAATACTAAGATAATTCATCATGAACCGCAATTACAGAGTCTGAACAAACAACTGCACTTATAAAACCATCAGCGCGGTTCCTATATCAAAGCATAACACACACATGTGAGCCTCTAATGCAATTTATGTGCAGCATTTGAATATATTCATCTTTGGTGCCCCCCGACGGTAGTTGCAAAAAGACACTGTGGCAGACAGCAATACATTACGATCTCCAACTCTTTTTTTTTTTTTTTTTGCATAAAAAAGGTTCCTAACAGAGTCAAATGACCCGGGAGTATCTGCAGCCATAATAAGAGCTAGTCAAACATTCTAAATGTAAAGGAAAGGTGCTTTTATGCTTCCTTTCTTATCTCCTTAAGCAAAAGGAAAGGATACAATGCCGTCCACAATGCCTTGCAGAGACATTTAAAGCCATGCACCATTCACCTATATATTACTCTTTTTCTATTCTAACCTTGGTAATGATGTAAAACGTTTCACCGGGTTGTCCTTGTTTATACACTATAGCCTGCAAGACACCACACAGCAACGCACAAGGCGAAGTATCCAAGATGTGCATTTAGTACATCTTCACGGTTTTACTACAGCAGAGCCATGTCAATAACATCCATATCTATATCTGTATTTATTACCATTCACAGTGTCAGGAAAAGATGTAGCTACCATGATATATATTACCCGTAACCAGTTATGCTTATGAGGCTGGAAATCTCGCAAAGAGAGACAGAAATGGCCTACTTATGTAGATAAGGCTTAACTGTCAAATGGGCAAAACACTCTGGACACATATGAATAAACGTGTGGTTCCACACTGGTGAAGTAATGTCACACTAAACAATGGCCGAGAACACATAAAACATTAAGTATTTGCAGTCTTGATGTTGCGTTTCCTCCATTTAGTCTTTCATAATCTGTGTTATGGCTGAATCCTTTCTCCTAGTTTCCAATTTTATTTATTCAATGTTACATGGTGCATTCTCAACGTTACATGGTGCATTCTCAATCTATGCAGCTGCTTTTCACCATTTTGGCAGTGTTTTCTAAATATTTTCCCCCCAGATGAATGCACAATGACTGTGAGGGCTTAATCTTGACTTGTGCAAGTCAGTAACTCAATAAGGAGGAACATCTGCACCTCAACCTCAGAAAATAGTGTAAAAAAAAAAAAAAAAATCTAATCCTTTATTTTGTCCAACCCATGGTTCAAAATCCAAGATATTTAGTTTACCTTCAAATAAGATAAAGAAAAAAATGCAAAGAACTTAAAAAATGTATGCTGTTGAATCTATAAAAAGTAAGTGTGCATGTCTTTGCTAACTGCTGACATAGTTCCAACATAAAATATAATAATGCTTATTGTAAATAATTAAAGGCTTTTGAAAATATAAAATATTGCAAATAGGGACCACACAAACTCCTGGAATGCTTACTATTTGGAGACCAATCTTTAAGAGACCCTGATGATTTGTATCTGAATGTGTCACCCACCTGAAGGCTCCGCCTCCTGTTTCCTTCAGTTTAATCTTCTGAGCAGCAGTGAGAGGGGCCTGACAGACTACATGCACTCCTTTGGCCCCTGGAGCGAACGTCTGCTTCACTGCTGGAATTCAAAAAGATATGCAGGATCAGAAGCAAATTCAGACGGTTATTGTTGCTAACTGAGGAGAATTAATTGAATGTTCAGTTAAAATTGTCTGTACCATTTAAGACGTGCACTACAACGTGAAATTGATTTCATTTTGTATTTTTTTTTTTTTAAATCATAATCTGGCATCTCTATACAAGCTTAGCATTCTGCAATTACAGACAGTATCCACAAGGCGGCAGAACTTCCATTTGTGTAGTAGTAAATGGCTGAAGAAGATGGAATACAGACAGACTCAGAGGGAAGCAACAGCATGTTCAGTTCACCGTATAGAAGAAATAAAAGAAGTGTGAGTGACTGTTGAACACACACCTGTCTGTAGCTGTTTGACCATCTGCGGCTGGCCCACAATGATGCGGCTATGAGATTGTCCTCTGAGTGTTACTATGGGAGACTGAGACAGCGTCACCTGTGGCCTCACCATTGTCCCCTGTTGCTGGGACACTATCTGCACACGGTCAGAGACAACGAGTTAGCGAGACAAAATAAAAGCACAGACGAGAATAGAAGTAAAAACTCTTATGCAAGGCCAATGACTGAATTGAGATACAGGTAAGTGGTGAATTACCAGTCCAGGTTTATTGTGAGGTGTCTGAGTGAGGCTGATAACTGTGGTTTTGGTCGCGGCAGTGCTGGTGGCCATAGTGGTGGCCGTGGAGAGAGGAGGACGCAGCATCACGGTGGTGAGGGCCGTGGAGGCTGCTGCAGCGGGCTGAGCGCTGGGCAGAGGCAGCAGGCTCTGATGGATGAAGGCCTCGGAGTCTGGGGTCATCTGACGCAGTGCTGGGAGACTTCTCTGCAGACCGAGAGAACAGACAGAGTTAACACAAGTTCACTTTGATAAAGTCACCGACTCCTTCCCACACAGTATAGATCGGTTGTTACGGCCCTGTCTTATGAAAGGGAAGCAACATAAAACCAGATGGATTTGGTCGAATGAATTTATTTATCGACATGGAACTTAAATTTTGACAAAAAAGGAAAACTACAAAAAGGAAAAGTCCCCAGGTCGCTAAGCAAGTGCCTTAGTTTAACATACAATGAAGGTCTGAACAGTTAACATTTATTTTAAATATGATAATATATATAATAATAATAATAATAAATAAATAATAACAATACATTATGCTATTATATTGCTATTCCAATTCGCCTGCTAAAAGGCATCCTTCAGTAGCAACTTTGGGATAGATGACATTGTGGTTGGTTGAACTCCCAGTGTTTTTGGATGAGGGAGTGCAGAGGTTGTAAGAGAGTTGGGTGTCAGTGAGAGGAAGAACTCCTGAGCATATCACCATATCTTCGCACATACACTCTGTATGGTGTGCACAAAAGCATCAATGATTGTACATTTATTTTGCAAGAGCACGAAAAGCCTATTTGTAATGAGGAGAAGCAGGAAGCAGTATAATCAGATGCATTATGCACTATGCATTAAGAGAAATAACTCCTTTTCTTTCTATTTTTAAAGACTTTGCATGCCTACTACCGCTTCAGAAGGGTTTTGGAAACAGTTTGAGCATCTTTGTGCCATACAACTTTAACACACAAGCCTTGTGTTTGATGCTTGATAATAAACCCTTTGTTTGACCCATTCATACGTCACTGCTTTGAGAGTTTGATTCCATGGTCATAAATGTCCTGTTTCTGCAATTTCAGCTTCATGCACAACACTACTACTACTAAAGAGTTGTTGACTGTCAGTTATTGAACTAGTGTTTATACAGGAGGCGAGGTAGTGTCATTTTACAGGATATAATTATTTGTCCTCTTATAACAAGGTAAAACAACACCCTACACTCTTAAATGTATTGCATCTCTGACATTAAAGAGAGGAGGTTATTTGGAGTCTGCAATGCCTGCAACAGGATTTCAGTGAAACTATATTAATTTAATAGTAAATCATATAGTAAACTGTAGTTATTATTTAAAAAACCAACTGTAAAAAGTAGCATTAAACACTATATTTGCATGTCTGCTGGTGTGTCACTGTTCTCACCTTCAGGAAAGGCACAAGGTACGGCTGTGGTGAGGAGCTGAGCTCCCGGTATAACCTACTGGTGAAATCTTCAGGCTCTATCTTCGCTTCCTGTTGTACAATAAACAGAGCATCGTTCAGAACAAAAAAACACAAGTTAAGAAGACAGACTTAAAGACATAAAGAGATTAAGTTTTATCACAGAGATGGTGAGAGAGAGAGACAGAGAGAGA
>CALSBV010012228.1:2232900-2256573 GCA_943590825.1 Bovichtus diacanthus | reverse complement strand
GTAGTACAGGACAGCAACACGCCCTGCATATTATCAACTCCAGGTGTGTAGGTCACATCTGCACGCACCACTGAACACTGTAAGGTAATTTATTCTTTGGAAATCATCATTTAAGTTCCGCAGCTGTAGACGTTACTCTAAATCATTGTGATTCTTTGTCTTGTAGATTTACAAACACACAAAGGAGACTAATTAAAGGCCAAATACTCACCATGCCGAGCGCTGAGAGGCTGTACATATCTGTTTCCTGGGCCATTACTGGAGCCATCTGAGACATCTATTTAAGCAAAGCAAATGAATAAAGCAACCTTACCAGTAGAGGCGAGTAAATACGGCATTTTATTTTTTTAAAAAGCTTTGCAATAGTGTTTGAAAAGGGAAGTGCAGCCACGAGATCAACTCTTGGAAAATGAAACTTGTAGGTTCATGAATGATATACAGCAATTCTTAATAACTGACATTTCAGTCAGTTCAGTCAGTCAGTCAGTTCCTTACACTTAGGCATCTGCAACCTTCATCCCACATTCAAAGGCTACTATAGTGCTTCTCAGTTGACTGCAGTAAATGTGATCAGTAGATCAAAAAAAATATCAAGTAATTTCTTTTTGCAAGTAGGATACAATCCAAGATGTTTTCTTTGTATCGTGTCATGGTACTGTTAAGGTCAACCTGTTGAGCAACTTGTTGCAAACCCTGTCATTTATGCCATTAATGTGTCTCCCACATACATTTCAATCACACACTTACGTCACACGTCAGTTAGACGAAGAAAGGGAACTAAACTCTTGGATTACAGCAGAATTAAGAGCTCCATTTTCTCAAACACTTGTTTGGTTTCTGTAGTGACGCCTTTGGGACTCATTCCTTTTGACACACCCTGAAGTTGCACACAGCCAGACATACCTTAGAAAGCCAACCACAAAAAAGGATTGAGGTCAAGGGGGGGAAAGGAGGAGTACCTGCTTAGAGGCCTTTTTTACACCATCTGTCACAGACAGACTGTTTGTAGGTGTCAGGAGCAGAGTGGGGTCAGCCTGGAAGAGAAGAGAGAAGAAAAACAAAATGTGTTAGACCCCCCCAAAAAATGGGTGTGATTGGTGGAGTAATATGGCATACTGTCACTTTTGTTACTGCCTCTAATTTGCACACACACAACCAACGCACCTTGCATATGGAGCCCCCTCCTTCTTGGTTGTACTTGATAAGGGTCTGGTTACCCTCATCCTGCATCATGGGCATTTCCTTCTCTCCACACTTACACATAAACAGGAGGAGCAGCACTGCGGACACGCATCAAAACAACACCGTTGAAGATGCGACCTGTACACTCAAACTGCAACATAAATGCCTTGGGCAAAGGTGGTTCAAATAAACCGGTAAAATAAAGCTGGGTGGGGTTGGTGAAGGAGCCGCCTTTTTGCGCGGTGAAGGTCACTGCAGGTTTATTTGGGCATGAACTTTATGGTTTTGTTAATGTGTTAATGACTGATTGTCATACTCACACAAAAATAAGAGGAGTCCTAGAAAGAGCAGTCCAATGCCCGCTGGCCCGAGGCTGGATGAGGACGGCCTTGGGCCTCGGCAAACATCTTTGTCTTCACAGTCACACACCCTCACTTCCACGGTTTGACGAGTAATCGAGCTCTGTTGGTCCTGAATCACCAGTGGCACCGAGTAGTTACCATAAAGGGGCGCTTTCACGCTAACAAGCCCACCTTGCTCACCTGGTGAAGGGTGTAAAGAGAGGTGTGTTGTGGATCTTCCATTACAACAATTTGGTTTGTCTTTTAGTAAGGAGCACAGATATGTACTAACCGAAGGTAGGGTCTAATTTCCATTGCTGCGTCAGAGTTTTGTCATCATCCCCGAGGGAGAAAGTAAAGGGCCCACTGAAAGGCTGGTCGTCTCTGTCCACGACACTCACCATGACCTTGTTAACCTTGTTTCCACACATGATGATGCTTTTGTTGACCAGCTGAGGTGTGTTGTCATTGATATCCCTGAGGTGGACCAGGACAGTACATGTACCTGTGGCTGGAGGCTCACCTTGATAACCACAGGAAAGGCACAAAAACAAAACACGTCATTACTCTAGGCCTTTCGTTCACCAGTGGACCACATTGCAGCTTGTGTTTGGTTAGAATATACTGTCTCTTTCATACCATCATCTATAGAATTGATGACGATTTTGTAAATGTTATTGTCATCAACAAAGGATGACTCTCTGTCCATCTTCTTAGTTGTTGTGATTGTTCCTGTTTTCTCATCAATGGTCACCCAGCCAGCTGGATCTTCTACCAGTATATGCCTATTCACATAAGGAGAATGTATTAAGTGGAAACACTGAATTGCAGCTGCTGGAAGTCAAATGTGTGGCTTTGTTGTGCTACAGTCAAAATGGTAGAGGTACTACACAACAACAAGTTGAAGTAAGTATTATTGCATGCAGTATGCCAGGTAATTTATCAGGTCATTTCTAAAATATAAAGTGTGATGTTATATTCGCAATTAGGACTCATAGTATCGGACTCGCAGATATATTGCCAAATACTGCACCTTCCCTCATCTTGTTGAATATTGCACCTTAATATTGCACCTTACACCATCTCAGCTCATCTTATTTAGAATGTGTCTACATATATATATATATATATATATTGTATAAAACATTTTGCACTATTTGTACATTTTTATACATTTTTTGCATCTTATACTGTCTCCTACTGTGTATCTCCTACAATTTCCCTCGGGATAAATAAAGTTCTACCTTATCTTATCTTATCTTATATCAATATCATGTTATGGATATCTGCTGGACAATACTTAACGTGCAGTAAAGAAATGCAAGATTTCTGTTTGCATTAACAACTGACAATTTTTTCAACGATAAAATGTTCTCCGCATTCCACATCTTGGTCACAATTCTTGGAGAACCAAATTAAGGAAGAGATGATTGTTAATGGTATGCATTTGTTTGAGAAAAATTAACATCAGACGATATGTTTTGTTCTAAGATTTTTTTGAAACTCTCAAATGTTGATATAGGAAACTACCTGAAAAATCCAGCATGGGTCAGACACTATTCACAATGTTGCAATGAGCACAGCAAGCACACAGTCTGTAGACACCAACCTCACTTTGGATACTTCAGAGTCGACATCGTAAACTTTCGGAGTGAACAGCGCAATTCCTGGCATCTCCTCTTCTTTCTGGTACACATCAAATACATCTTTCTCATAGTAAGGCGGGTCATTGATATCAATCACTTTCATTGTGATTTCGACTGTATCTGGAGGTGGATGTGTGCCTGCGCCACCGACTTTATTGTCTTTACAAACAAATAAGGGTTCCTCATTTTCTACTCCAACCTGCAGAATTATAGAAGATTTCTTCTCGAAATCCATGCCCTGGAAGAAACACACACACGTTTAGGTCAGTACCTGGTGCTGTTAATGAAAAAACTGGGCCTTCTGGGTTCAAAACTTTGTTGAACTCTTAGCTTGGCCCACTGTAAATGAAGGAAGATTGTATTAGCGTGAGAGGAGCAGGATTACCTTGATGACACTCAGAATACCCTCATTGGTGTCGGGATCAGTTTCAATCATGTAATTTCCTCCCTCATTCCCTTTAATGAAGAAGTATTTGGCTCGCCAGCCAGGAGTTTGAGGAGTGTCTTTGTCGTCTACAGCAATTCTCACAACATTGTCCTTGGTGACTGATTCCAACACCTCACCTTGGTACTGGAAAGGCAGAATAGTTTAACCTTTAACATCATGCATCACTCCAAAAAAATGACTTAAATAAAAACGATATTAATAAAAAAGCATGTGCCTTCTTCTCCCTGAACGTCGGTAGATGAGTGTTTGTGTCAACAATCTGAAGAGTAACAACGGATGTGGAGGAAAGGGCCGGTGTTCCATGATCTTCCGCTCGAACAACAACTTCATACGTCTTTACTTTCTGAAACATATATAAAAGATATTGAGAAAATAGACTGAAAACATTTAGGTTATGTTGGCAAACCACTATGTGCGTGTCCATGTACATGCGGCTGCCCATTGATGTAGGCAGAGTAAAGTCACTAAGCCTCACATCGTAGTCGAAGCATCCTTTAAAGCTGAGTTTGGCCATTTTTGGATCTGTCTGCTTCAATTCAATCCTGGGCTCCTGTGGGTTCTGTGAAATCATACTGATGGTGGTTTTAGAGTAAAGTGTGTTCGCCTGATCTTTGTCCATGGTCAGCAGTTGCAATGGCAAGAGCCCTTCAAGAAATCAAGCAAAGGAAGCAAAGTAGAGTGAATGTGTTATAGAAAAGTAGGAAGTGCATGAATGGCAGAAAAAGTACACAGTATGACTAAAGGGGACAGGATTCAAGATGGAGCGTGATTATTTGGTTTCTGGTTAACCCCTTTAGACTTCATGAGGACTCCACTATAGCCATATCTGTTTATTGTTTTCACTCTTTGTTATGTAATACTCAGGGACTGCAGGCGGAAAATATGCACACTCCATGAGTCATTTATGCAACTTTTACACTCACCCTCTGCAATATTTTCCTCCACGTCGACCCTCATTTGAGGGGGGGAAAATGTTGGTGCGTTGTCATTGATGTCCTTTACTTCTATATTAAAAGCTAGTTCCTTGTCTATTTTTTCTCTCGTCTGTTTGCTCAAGATATCAAATTTGATCTGTGGGGAAAAATTCTCACGTTAAAAGGATTTCTTTTTAGGTTAAAAATCGACATAGTATTTCTCATCAGAGGGATTGGTTATCCAGTATTAGCTCACCGGGAAGAGATCGTTCTTCTCTCTGTCGACAGATTTAAGGGCATAGACGTTCCCGGTATTTTCATCGATGGAGAACACTCCCAGCGGCTCCTCAGTCACACCTATTCCACTTATACGGTACAATTCCCCCGCATCAACAGTCTTGTCATTAAACATCTAGTGTGAAGACAAAATTATTCAGCTGTTGTTGTTTGCATGTTTTGGCCCAGACATAATATTGACCTGTCTAATTGATTGGTACTTTAACAAAAACAAATGATGTTCTCACCTTCGAAATTAACTTGGGGAATGGCCCAACATCTTCCTCTTCTATTTCAAATGTAGACAAAACCCACCTTCTTTTGGAACGCACCAAAGTCTCCTGTTGAAACCAGAACGTAAATCAAACATACAATTGTGTCATTTAACAAAAAGAAATTAGAAGCGAAACATTTTTGGCAGAAGTTTGCATTTCCAAACATGAAGCAGTTACCCGCTTGCCACGCCTGATGTGTTTGCCATCGCCGGACTCCAGGGCTGTTAATGCAACCTAAAACAGAAACATTAACAGTAAACTTTTAAAGAGTGTTCAATCCCGCACACTTTACAGGTGCCTCTTATCACACTTTATTCAATAAACGCCTTTCTCACTTCAGTGTTTCGCTCCTGAGACAACAAACATAGACGTGTCAATTCATCCACTTTCTATACCCACTCACCCTGTGTTGCGGGGAGCTAGAGAAATGTCCAGCATGCATCAGGATGCCCTTCGGTCACAGAGCAAACACACATAGAAACACCTTCGTGTATAAGGGCAACCTAAAGCTTCCCCTTCATCTAACCTGCATGTCTTTACAATGTCTCTCCATTTCATTTCATTTGAGCAGAAGCGCATCATTTTGACGCAGTAATTTATAACACTGAGAAAACAGCAACAACACAGCAGTAACATTTTCTTGAGATTTTGATTATGTTTTACAAACAGTGAAACATTTATTAACCCCTATTAATTATTTAAATATTAATAGAAAAATATCCAGCAAAGCTGTAATCAGTAGCAGAGCATGTGAGTCCTTACAAATATTGTTCATTTCTATGATTGTTTGAGGTGTTTTATGCTTATAGCTATAGATACTACAGAGCAATAGTCTGCGTCTTAACCATAGACTGTATATATAAGGTCTTATAACTCCTGAGCCACAGTGTTGCCTCGCGGTTTGTATGATTTGGCTGCATCTAGCTTTATGTTTGCAGACTACAACCAACTGAATATTCTTCCGCTCACCCCTCCCTTTACAAGATTGCGGCAATGAGCCAGCGAGTGCAAAACCGATGTATTTATATATACACAAGTTATATTTTAGGAAAAGAAAAACGTTCACAGAATTAAGATGGCAAAGCCATATTTTTGTTCCTAAAAAAAAAAAAAAGAAACAGATAGGACTGCAGTGGGAAGTAAGTGAACTAAAACAGCAGCCTCCAAACCTGTTTGCACCGCGGACTGGTTTCATTTTTCACAATTTTACTACATACCAGCGGGGCAAAACATATAATTATTACATATATAATGTATAAATGTAATTATTCCATTCTATATTATGCACTTTATTTATATTATTATTACATTGTAATATATATAAAATAATACATAAAAACGTATACAATAAACTTTACCAACACAAAACATTTTTACGTTTTATTCTTTCTGTGCGGCCTGGTACCAAATGATCCACGGCCCGGTGGTTGGGGACCCCTGATCTAAAACACGACAGGGTTTAAGATTCTGTATTGGCAACTAACATAATAACAAGAGGACATGCACATTACAACCTAATAACTCTGTTTAAAGCTCATGTCACAACCTCTATTTCCAAAATGCAATGTATATAACTGGTTTTGCTTGCTGCCTTCCTCCATCCATGTTTGTCTGCAGACTTTTTAACAGAATGGAATGTAGACATGTTGTGCTGTTTCCCACGCTTACAAGTAATCACACACAACTGCGACTCCCTCAAAACAAACATCTTGTGTTAGAAATAACCAAACATTCACTTTGTTTTTCATGTTCAATGTTGCCTTATTATAAATGTAGATAATTTAGATTGTAATGCCTACCAACATAATCAGGTAAATGGTCCTCATCTTGGTCCACTCTGCTTGATATCCTTTGTGGCAGTACCCCAAGAGAGTCAAAGTTAGTTTGAGTAGGAGTGCTCGGAGGACCGCCCACAATGCCTGCAGGTAAGTTGGCTGACTTTGTAGTTATCAAAGGGCTCTTTGTTTGTGCGCGAAGTTCTGTGATGTGATCTGTTAAATGTGACTCAATACATATAATTTGTGTGTAGGACAACGTAATGATATTTAAACTTACCTGTGTATTTGCTCTGTATCTAAATGCATTTTGTGAGAGAGTGTTTTAGTTAATACAATAATGTGGACTTGGGCTTTTAGGCTGTGCTGAGAAACAAGGCTCGGCTCAGGTGTACAGCTCTCCAGCTCTGTGCCTCAGGTTACCATGTCTTATTTATGTCTGGCCTACATCACATTCAGACTAGCTCAATTATATACATCCTGTCAGTTTTAAAAACAATTTACACTGACATGAAATGTTAAACCCTCAGGGTCAATATACTGTGTTACATAGGTCTCACACTCATTACACCAGCTGTCATGTACTTTCAGATGTGTTTGATATACTATGTGAGCTAATATACAGTAGCTGTGCGGAAATATATTTTTGGAAATATATGTTTTTAATAGTAATGAATTAAAGTGTGATATGAGCCAAATGCAAAAGAAAAAGTTAGTTGGCCACTTGGAATTCCCTCAAGGACCACAAAGCAGTTCAAAGCCATGATATGATGCAACATAAGAAATAAGAGAGATGAGTGGATGTCTAGTGTCCCGAGAAAAAACTGTGTGCCTCACAGGGTAAGTTATCCACGCCATTCCATTATTATTTTTTTTAACGAGAAGTTAATTATATCTTCTCTTGTTTTCATTGCAAGCATGCCAAAATAGCTTCTTGCTAGCAATGGTATAATTACATTACATTACAGTTCATTTAGCTGATGCTTTTGTCCAACGCGACTTACAATAACCCCAAACAATGATGAGGATATAATATCTACAGACTCAGAGAGGCAGCATTTGGCTGAGTGGCTGGTATGTTGCTGTTTCCAAAAAAAAAAAAAAAAATGTTTTAATTAAAACGCGGTACAATGTATTATATGTCCATGAGTGAGAGTCACTCTACAGGGAGAAACGGGACGTGAAATTAACGTCCTTTCCTGTTGTGTGTGTAAACATCCTGATCTGTCCTACGTGGTGTTAGAGAGTGTACTTATAGTATTTGTATTCTATTTACAGTCCACCTCTTCACATTACATAAGGCGTTTATGCATAAATAAACATATTATGGTCGTAAAAACAAAAAATCCCTAACATGCTGTATGAATATTCAAATCTGAATTCAGTAGAAAGGTCTAGTCTTCTCAGGGGAAAAAAAGCAAACCTGTTGTGCAAGTTGGTTTCCTGACAGTGTAGGATTATAATAACATTTTACATCCAACATTTTATTCAAACTTATTTATTAAGTTGAAATTTCAAAGCACAAGAATATCCAGTTCATGAAAGTGGGTCTGGACTCACTTGTCTACGATTAACAGATTATGTGCAACCTCTTTGCCATAGGATAGATGACAAAATGACAAATGCAGCTTCTCGTAACTTGTCAGCAGTTCAGCGCTGGAAAGCAGTGCCACAAGTAACGCCAGTCCTTGGCATGATATCCACAAACGAGCTAAAGATCGTAATGTATTAAAAAAAATTGTCGGCGACTACATACGTAAATAAGTGAAACTTGTAAAACTAGAAGAACCAGAAAGCTCAAAGCACAAAAAGGACAGAGCAGCCTGTCAGTGTGATTCACTTTATAGCCTGGTGATAAAGTATTTTTCCTGTGGGTAAATACTTTTTTCCCTTGCACGCTATCCCAGATGCTCATAACCAGATCTTGGTGTGAGATTTATAGGGCGACATTTTCTGTCAGTTTTAAAGGTTAGATTCACATTGTGGTGAAGGGATTTCATTGTAAATCCTCAGGGAGAAAATCCCCAGTCCTTGTCCTGTTTCAAAAACTGTGTTTCTTTTTCAAAAATGTTAGTCTTTTTAGTGAGAAATTCTCTCTTGACATAAATAAAAGACCTTTCCAGCATTGTTAGAATCTGAGCCAATTATGTTTAACGTTCCATTTTATTACTGACGACTCAGAGAAAGTGGCTTAGAAATAGCTACAAGTTTTCTAAAGAAGACTTACCGTAGTCTTCTGAGAGGAGAAACCGAACGCCTGTGAGTAAAAAGACAGAAATCACAGGAAAATATATTTATATATAATAAATGAAAGTAAATTCAGCGGTTTTAATCTCTGTTTCATTTTTATTTAGTTCATAGCAAGATGTACACGTGGGAAAGAGATACACGCCATGATTAACACTGAAAAAAAGGATGCTCAACCGGGGAGATGCCTGTTGTATTGTAGTAATTACCATCAACACCCATACACACCCATACACACACACACACACACACACAAACGGCTGCATTACTCACTCGCTACATGGTCAAATATATCCAACTCCCAAATGAAACCTCGCATGGAGGCGAGGAGTAACTTGGTATTTAGTACAGTGATACAACACTCAAAAACATATACTGGGGTCACTAACAAGAACAAAATGGCATGCATTGACAAACACAGTTCCATTCATGATATTGTAAATAGTTTGCACATGCACATGGCAATAGATTCATGGTGACTGTCAAAGAACTTCAACTTTTTGGGTTTTGCTGACTGTGCCATATTTCTGCCTCATTCTACCTTATTAAACACAAAAAGAAGATTCATGACTACTGTATGCTGCATCTTTTCTCTTTTGCTCTCATTCAAAAGGCGCCTTCTGTCTGAAGTTTTTATGTTTTTCAATTATCACTGTTACGTTGGGAACTCCTCTCAGAGGTATTCTATCTACTGTCATGTAAAAAACAATAGGCATGAGGAAGATCTCCCTCTGGCACTGAGATTATGTCAAAACTGACAATTATGTATCTCAGCCAAAACATGTTAGTGCATGAGAGTGGGATGACTCATTGTGTACCCACGCAAATGACAAGGAACTTGAAAGACTTTCACGCCAATATTTTCAACAACAATTAATTAGTGGTTAACAATTGGAATGTTGATGAAAATCTGATGCACTCAAGGAAGCATTCAAACGATGCAGCAAATCACAGGAAGGTCAACCATGCGAGGGTTTTTCCCAAAAGAAAAGATTGCATTTTACACTTTTTTTTTTTTTTTTTTTACCCATGTATCTCTACAAAGAGAAAAATTCAGTCTTTAAGGAGATTTAGTTGCAAGGCATCTTTCCTCCTCGTCTTCCTCCTCTGTTTCTTCATCCCTCGTATGGGGTACAGAGGTCAGCAGCAGAGTGTCAGCGTGGACTTCTTCATCGTCCGACTGGATCACAGGTGTGTCGACTCCACCCCCGCTGGTATCACTGGAACCAGATGATGTAGAGGACATGCGAGACTTTGAGCCGCGGAGAACTTCATCTTGCTGTTTCAAAGGTTCCCTGTACACAACCTCTGCATCTTCATCCTCCTCATCTTCTTCTTCATCCTCACCCTCTGTGAACAGAAGCTGTTAGAACTTGCACCTGCATTAATGTTTCCCGGCCACATATAAGATTAATATGGATGGCGGCCGACGCCAACAAGATTTGTTAACTACAAAAAAAAAAAAAAGGTTTCTCAGTAGAAATGTTTCAAATTAAAAGTACGGATTTATTTTAGTCTGCTGAAAAGGTGCATTTATGTGGTGGCGTATTGTGTAATTAAAATGTTGCAATGCTGTTTTGCTGCTGAGTCACAGATTAAATAAGGTAATTCAGTTTAGATCTTTTCTTTTTCATTAGATGGTTCAAACTGAATCAGATTGTAGAGATTACAAGAAGAGTTAATACATTCAGTAATTCTTTAAACACTGATGTTAGGATGTGACTTTAATCAACACTGTCAGGTTTGGTAACTCCTTTGAAAGGTATGCGATCTACTTCAATCCAAAAAATGGGAAGAAGGGATTTTTATTTAAACAAAACTTGAACTGACAATTTTCTATCTAGGACAGATCACGTTAGTGCATGAGAATTAGCATGGCTAATATCATTTGAATACAAATGTCAAGGACATTGTCTATGGATCCGTTTAAAAAAATGAATAAAACACAAAATAGACATGTAATGTTCCAGTAACAAAGTGCAACCCTGTTTGGTTACACCTGATGTAAAAAAAAAGAAAAGAAACACACAGAACATCTTGACATTCTGAGTCATGGCTCTCTTCTTTTGCCACAGGTGCCTGCTTCTCTAATAGCTACTTGCGAAACTTGATTACATGAAAGTACAGTTGCAGGAGGTTGATTGCGGCTCAGAGGCCATCAGTGCACCTGGGAGTGGAGATGCCAGCGCTCCCTCGTCTGCTGAGCCTGAGTTGAGGAACACGTCGAGGGCCTCCTGGTCAGAGATGTCCATCAGGTCCATTTGCTCCAGGACGTCTACGTTCACCTCCATAGAGGAGATACTTCCCATAGGGGCTGCATATACAAACAACATGGATACAACACTGCTTACGTCAAAAGCGATACATATCACTAGCTTTTGAGTCACCGTCACCTGAATCATAGTTTTGTGAATGTTCAGGTCTTTTAATTTTTTTATTATATAAAGACAGGCTATAAATGTATTTGATGCCGGTAAAAAGTTTGCAAGAATATTCCGCTAAGTGAAGCAGGTGTAAAACAGTTGCTCATCAGTAAGTAACTTCTAACACATTTCACAACCAATTTTTGATTTATGTTTGATTTATTTTTAATTTATTTTTAATTCATTTTGAATTTATTTTGGATTTATTTTGGATTTATTTTTTATTTATTTTTGTTTTATTTTTTATTTATTTTTGTTTTATTTTTGATTTATTTTGGATTTATTTTGGATTTATTTTGGATTTATTTTGGATTTATTTTGGATTTATTTTGGATTTATTTTTGTTTATGCTCCAAAGACGAGACAGTCACTCACGTTTCCTGCAGCCGACCTGCAGGTGAGCAGAGGGCAAGTTGTTGTCCATGTCATGCTGGTAGACCTCTTCAAAAAAGCGATGTCTCTCCCTGAGCTTCAGGTGCTGAGCAGAGTCATTGTCCAACAGCCGCTGGGAGTTGTCTGTCTCCGCTGACCACCCAGACGAGACACATACAAAGAAACACACAACCACCATTCTGTTTAATAACTTTTTACAGATTACCTTGTATTTCCCTTTTTTTTTTCTTCTCTCCTCTGCATTTTCTCACTGAAATTGTCTTTTCTCAGCTTCTGTTCTTTTACTTGTGTTACTTGTGTATATGAAAGTCTTTAAAGCAAAGATACACTGTAGCCTTCCGTGTTTCACATGGCTGTTAGGCACCTGTGATTTGGTGTGGCCATTTTTTTCCCAATACAAAAAAAAAAAGCCTTTTTCTTGATAGCAGAGGGAAATACAATGATCTGTCATATTCTACCTTTCATTGAGGAGCTGTCACCTAAAGTGTCAGATGTTAAAGCCCTCAGGATTAAGGCACCAGATCAAAAGGTTAGAAAACATGTGTGTCAGCGTCTATTACTGTTTGCCAGCCTCTTACGGGATTACAAAGATGTTATCAAAGCTGGCAAAAGGTTTGGTTTCTAAGCCAGAAACAAATAATTTCTCAGGATGCAACATCTCTGTGGGTTCATGACACGGCTAACAAGTCCCATGATTAGCTTTGTTGGTTTTACTGTTGCCTCTGTTTTGGAGGGTGTGTGTTTGGAGAGTCTTTGAGCTGCCGTTACCTTGCAAATCTCCGAAGATCCCCTTGCTACCAACATACAACGTTACTGGGATTTTTATATTAAGATTAATGCGTGACAACGTTATGTCCTTAGGTCTACCTCCAGCATCGACTTCTGTCATGCTGACCAGCTGTGGTTGTGTAACCGTGCTACATCCTCCTCAGAACACATTGTGCCTTCTCCCTCTGGGCTACATGAGCTGACACTTTGACTCATGTCACCAGTGTTTTTATGTTTGCGTGTGCGTGCGTATGAATACAGTGCAAGCATTTTCACATCAACCGAATGAGTGTAAGAATGCTTTCATGCTGTTTGTGTAGGCATAGCATTTAGTTTATGCTTATTTTGTCACCCAGTGTGTGTAACGTGTATCAAGCTCCCGTGACTAACATGTTTACGTGATGCCAGCAGATGGATCCAGCATGCACAGTAACAACATTCACTATACTTCATCTGAGACCTTTTGAGCGCTACTTTTCCTCTTGTTTGAAAACAAACAGGTCCGTGTGGCCCAGCCTCGCTCTTCATAGAATATCGTCCATCTCTGGAGACCCAGCTAGTCAATCTGTCAGCCACGCTTCCTCAGCCCTGGAGGGGTTTGTGTCCACTATCATGCACTAACGACAGCCTTTTACTCGGTCATTCTAGCTGTCTGTGGAGGCAGGAAACCACTCTGCGGTTCACAGTCCCTCGGGTTGATATTTCAGTTGTCCAGTGTCCAGACATTAATGTAAATAATGTGATTGCCACAAATAAATACGACTAGATGAACTTGATATAGTGGAACATGCTGAAACATTCACCTCATGCTGTCGGTACTTTGTATTTGTGATCAGATTACCAAACCCTGAGCTACGTTGGTGTATGTTTCTGTATTTAAAATTCTAACTTAATTGCAACCCCACTTTGCATTGAAATTCTGGAGTCAAGCAACTAATTCAGCTTCAATCAAAAAATGTTTTTTTTTGCCAGATTTTGCTTTATTGATTCTCCTCTTATTATGATCAAATCTGTCAAATCGAATATGGTCTGGATACGATATATCCAATTATCATAAACAAGTAATTCCCAGTGCTTTTACCTGTTTTCACATTACTGCATTTGGATGTTTGCTTTTTCACCCATCTGTGTGTCTTTAAACTATATACACTCCTGAAATAGGCAAAATACGGCTGCTCATGATTGATTAATAAAATGTTTGTCACTTTTACTTTGAAAAAGTTGAAAATGCCGATTCATTTTCTGTCAGTTGACTAATTGACTAATTATTTGCAGCTCTAGTCAAACAGTAATAAGTAATAGATCCATCTCTAACACCACTAGCCCTCACCTCTAGACGCGCCGATGCAGTCTGTTGCATAAGTTCACTGCCCCAGCCACGGCTCATTAGTCCACCAGAACAGCGTGACTGGGTTACTCGTGACCATTTTCTTGTATTGTTTTTGGCATTGCAGAACAAGGTATGTAATCCCATTTAAGAGAAATACTCTTTAGGGAGACCATTGGCCTCAACATGCAAACCTGTCCAAACCCCCTGCCATGCTATCTCCTTGCCACCTGCCAGTGTCTATGATCATTCAGCGGGCATTATTTGGTAGCAGTGGGCAGCTTGAGACATATAAACCAGTTACTACAGGCTGTTACAGGAATGATGAGGCTCCTGATGATCAAACTATACAGCTTACGTAAACTTCAGCTTTGCCTGCTGGGGGTTATGGGGTTGTCTCTCTCTTTCTCTCTCTTTCTCTCTTTCTCTCTCTGTCTTTGTCTCTTTCTCTAAAAATCAAATTTTGCTACTTAAGTTGCCAGTGGACATGCTCAACCCACGCACAAGCTCAGCTTCATGCCTCCATCTGTCTGCCACAGCGTGGGTGAAAAACATGTATGTAAAAAGCTGACTCATCCAGATAACCTCTAAGTTTTCTACTACCCTGCTGTGGAAGACGCGTAGGAGGTCTCCATGCAAATTGGTTAAGTTTACATTACTACCATGCTCTGTGTGAGACCCAGATGGTGCCCATAGCCTCCAAGGGGGAATCCCTTGCTTATGAAAGGGGTTATTAACCACCAACAATCCTTACGTGTCTGTTGGCTCATCAAGTAAAGTATTTTTTCCACTGTCAATCGTATTTAAGTTAAAGTCTTTCAGAGGCTGTCCAAAGGGGGAAAAAAAAAACTTTTGTTGCAAAATGAATAACAGAAAGTTTGAACAGTGACACTGGTTCTCAAGAGAAGATCATGCAAGGGTAAAGTCCTTGGGTTAAACAAGGCAAACCGCTCAGTTTTTAAGCTGCTGCTTTACCCTCAGTTAGTCACATGAAAAGGATGTGTAGGTGTGTCAAGGAGCATAACTTGGCTGTGATGGTTGACTGTTGCTTTGTTAGTAAGGTGTTGCCCTCAGGATATTGAGACAAAGCTGGTTCTACTTTGATTTATCAGATGATATGTATGTCAGTGACTGCTGACACTGCACTAAATCATATCATGGCTTTTTTTTTTTTTTTTTTTTTACAACCATTGATGGACAGATCAAAACTATATTCAAGAAAAGAAAACCATCGAATTAATAATTCAGCACGACTGCTGTGTGCAAAAAGTAGCCCTGGCAGTGTCTTATATCTCAAACTCAATCTGCTGATGATTACCCTGGGGGCACAGCAGCAGTGTTGTTACCCTTACCACTGCATAACTGGATCCAGGAATTAGAGTCTCAGTTCTGGGATCACAACTCCTTTCAATGTAAAAATATGATGTGTTATCAAAGCATCATTACAAGGTCCCACCATTAAGGGGAACATCAGCAACAACCTCTGAGAATATTCACTCCGTCTCACATTTACTTCAGTCGAAGCGAGGTGACTGATGGTAAGAAGAATGTGTTTTCTGTTTTGTTGTGACTTGTGGCTGGTTCTAGTTAATGTTATGATCCTTGCCGTCGCAAATACCTCTATGTTACAGCCGTTGGTAGTGAAATAGACTATAGTGGGATGCTACATTCCATGCAATTATTGGGAAACACAGTGTATTTACATGACTCCTAAAGTTTTGATAAATTCGCATTTACCTGCAAGAAGTTAGGTACTTTTCATAGAATTCCAGATGAAAAAATTCTACATGGGTCATTTCTCAGATGTCATTGAAGGAGCAGAAGCGGTTGAAAATGCATGTTGACCTGTTTTCCATGCCCTTTTACACAGTTCACACTGAACTGTTGTTCATCTCTGCGCACAATTTGGAGAAAAAAAATGTTAGTGACAAGACTTCTCTCTGGCCTGACACGGAAAGAAAAAAAAAATCTTCTAGGCCACAAACCAGTTAAGCTTTGCTGTATTCTAGAAGCTGCCCTCTGAAATTCTGTAACACTGGTGATCTGTCGCAGGACCTATGCACCCTACCCAGAAATCCCTGCTCCATCTCAGCATACACTGAACCATAATTACCTAGGGCTTACTGTTACATAATTCTGGTGCAATCCTTTAACTGCACACCCTACAACACTGCACTGCTACTGGATTATAGCACATGATTATGCAGTTTACCGCCTAGGTTATGTGTACATGCATGTGGGATGTCGGTGTTGGTTGACTTTGTAGGAAAGGAAGGAGTTTGTCAAAGAAAAGAGAATGTGGTGTTATGCAACCGGATCCTGCTGAGCAGTATTCCCGGTAGAAAGTAGCTGTAGTGTCAGTGATTTGAGGCAAAAAGCTTTACTGGGTGTGCTTACCTCAGCTAAGTCTCATACTGACAAAAAGAAGGGTGCAGTGTGTGCATTTGTTGTGAGTCAAGGCAAAGGCGCACTGAATAGTACTGAATTTCATTGGCTTTAGAACTGCAACGCAACTTTTCTTTTTTTCTTCTTTCTCTACCCTCTTTGTAGTCAACATTTCCTAATTCTTTCTCTCTCAGACATTTCCACTCTGCTTGCTGTTGATCAGTTCATCAGCACTTCTTTATGCCTAAGAATAAAACACAAGATGTAGAGGCGGGCGGGGGTGGGTGGTCCGGGGCCAGAGGTGGCATTTGAGCTGAAGCACATGATGTTTTCATCCTTCTGATTATTCATCCACGGTCGGATCCTTTAGCCACTTCCAACTGCTCTGCTCACAATAATCCACACTGTTAGTCGTCACATTCCTAGTGAAATGTGCCAAACTACACATCGGTCTCGTCTGTGCTGTTGTTGTTTTTTGCCCCAGCATGCAATGCGCATTAGTTTCTCTCTGTTGTCTTCTTTCTTCTTTTCGATGATGAAAACATTCAACTCTGAATACATGCATCATTAGCCGCTCTGTGTCATTCTAATGGTGCAATCACACATCAAGAGTCCTGGGAACTGCAAAGGAAGCAGGGAACAAATGTTCCTATTGAACCAAAGAGTCACATGATGAAGCTTTCAGTCCCCCTGTGGCAAATGGAAAAGAAATCCCATGATCATCTTTCTGTTTTCAGTGAACAGAAAGACTGGGTGTTTGTGTGCGAGAGAGACAGCTAGTAAGGCAGTTGCACTGCATGGCCAGTCTCATTTGACAGCCCATCTATCACGAACTCCACCCTTCCTCTCCTAAAGTAATTCCCACCGGGGGCCGGTCGGTGATGGTGCCACCCGGCTCTCAGCAGTATACAGCCACATCATTTTTAGGTATTACTGCTATTATTTACTGAGCCAATCACTCTCCTGCTGGCCTCGTGGCCACAGCAGTCCATCAAGCATAAATCATTTATGAGTGAGATCACTGCACCACAACGGCCACCTCCCCCGCCATGCTTCCCCACTCCCCTCAGCACCTACTCACACGTATCCATAAACACACAGCCATGTAGTGGAAAGTGAAGTGTTTTCACTACGCCAACCGTCATCATCGTCATTCTATAGCAGACTGCGGGAAGCTCGACCTACAGAAACTTTTCCTCAACATATCATTGAAATGAAGTCCTCATCATTACGTTATTCCCATGTTCCGGTTCCTATGATCCCAGTGGCGTGATTACATCTTGAGCCTTGTCCGAACACCCCCTCCGTCAGTGTCTGATCAGATTGTGTATTCCCATTTCCCATTCCCAAAGCCATTAAGGCACTTCACTCGGGGCTAAATGCAAAGATGACCTCCAGCCATGCCCACTGCTCCCGATTTAGGTCAGTCATAACAGGGCTTTCAGTAGTCTCCACAGAGCTCGTGTAGTGCTCTGCCTCTTGTCTGTACACATTAACCATCACTCACATGCACCCTGACACAGACACTTCATCATTAAAGCAGCAAGTCGAATTGGAAAAAAGCAGATAATTCTCCTGACACTTAAACACAAAGAAACAGCTCTTTGTGAGGTCATGTGTTCAATTAGAAAGAAGACAAAGTTTCTCTGGTAAGCAGGTAGCAGTTAGCCTGTCTTCCCTGTTTCTATATAAAGACCTTCTTCCTGTTGCTTAGTCAGACTCTAAGAAGTAGTTGTTATTCCTTCACTGTGATTAAACCGCATCTGCATCAACAGTGCCGCATCACCACGAGGCTGTCAGGCTAATTCAATTAAAAAGAGAAGGCCTATGGCTGTTATTATTATTTTTGACCATTAGATTTTTTACATCAGTTGCTAATAAGGCTCGGTTCAAGGCTGGACCGAGAAGTAAAAGGATAAACTGAACATGTGTAATTTAGTTTTTTTAGTGGGTATTAATATATTATAGTTTTCAATAACAGAGAAAATTGTGCAAGCGCCATGCAGGACCTACAGTGTATATAACATAAAGTACAGCTAATAATGATCTGTTATACTATCAAAGAGCTAACTAACGCTGAACTTAACATCCCTCATGAAGAGTTATCTGTTTTGTTGTGAACGGCGGTGAGCCGTGATTCATGTACAGCTGAACTCATTTGTCTGGAATTAATACCCTTTGCACAATGTGATATATTAAACTTTCCCTTTCCTGCCTTATGCAAACATATCCTAAGGCACTGTAGTGTGTAAACGAATGTAGTAAATACCTGCCTGGAATGAATAAAGAGCACATTAAGTGTTAAATTACAACAACAATGCAGAGTAAATCCCTATACAGGACATTAAGTTACAATATACTGTACAGTACTGCAGGTCTGCTTACTACCTGTTTCTCTTTAACTACATTTCTGTTCACACTGTTGGTTACTTACGTGCCAGACGCTTGTTGTGGTTGGTTGGCCCAGTGGATGACATGGTCCAGTGAATGTGGGACTGCTTGCAGAGAGTGTTTTGCCTTTGAGTCTGTGGATTGTTCTTGTCCCCTCCTGTCAAGGCTCCAGGACAGGATGCTGGGGTGTGTGGTGGCCGGTCATCTAGTCATTGCATCTCTTGACTTTGGCACCAGGACTATCAAAGATAGCACATTCACTGTACACTTTCTCTACCTCCCCTCTTCTCTTTTCTCTTTCTTCTACTCTATGCTCTGCCTTTATGCTGTGTTCGCTGTCTCCCTCCCCCTTTTCTGATCGCCTTCACTGTTCTTTCTAGGTTTTCCCTCTCACTGCTTCACACTCTCATCTCGGCTGCCTCTCTGTGTCTCTCTCTCTCTCTCTCTCACACACACACACACACACACATACACACGCACGCACACTCTTGCTCTCTGTCACACAGGCTCAGTAGGGTTGTAGAGAGCTGTGCAGCTTAAGGACGGGGGGAGAGTGATAGTGGGCTACGGCATTGCGGCCTGTACCAACTGGTTACAACAAGGGGGTCAACAGGATCAGGAAGTGAAAAGCGGCTTTTTACATAATATTAATAGGAATAGGAATATACCAGGATTAAACCCCTCCTGTCTCAACCGTCACTGCTTTGCTTCATATATTTTTATTTATTTATTCAGTTTGTTGTAGGATGAAAGCTGTAGAGTGGGATAAGAGAAGAGGTAGAGCATATTAATAAATCACCACAGTCTGTCTCAGCATAGTTGACAATCACCGTCTTATATGTTATACAGTCTTTGTTATGTCGCTTTGCATAATCTCAAGTCATGTCGTGTTGATTCATTTCTTTAACTTTTTTCTTTGGCAATACCATTTTCTAATAATGTATACTAGGTGTACAGTTTAATTTATGGCCTTGTTAAAAGAGTATCCTAGGAATTTAGTATTGGACTTCCATAAAGTTTCATGTCAACACATTCAACAGATTTAGAGATGTTTGGATGTCTGGACAGAAGTGGTGGCGGACCGACCAACATTGGCGATCATAGAGCCACACTACCTGTGCTAAAACGCTGGATCCTAAACTCGACAATACAATAATTTAGCTCCTCCTGAGCCACAAAGAAACTACTTTCACAGGCTGAGTAGTACTTTCCATGATGTGAATTGATTGATGTGTGGTTCCCTTTAACTGTTTACAATACAATGCACTTATTATTCAGTAATGGATCAATAATAATTTTAAGTTATTAGGAGGACCTGTGTAATGGACAGTGTGAACACTAACCTTCTGGAAAAGAGCAGCAGAGCATTCACACAACTTGTTAACATTTACAGCGGCAGACTTGACAGCTAATTAAAAGGTGAGAAACACATTGCCCTTAATAATTGACTGAATTTATGAAATCTTTTTAGAAAGTACGTCATTAGTTATGTATTAATAACAGCAGAAGCCCTCTCCGTCCTGACACTTCCACCGATCCTGTACTATTGAGTACGTTTGCAGAGATGTGCATATAATGTTTATCCTTGTTGCCTTTGAAAAAATGTTTCTTAAAGCAGGTGTGAGCAACAGCACATATAAGCACGTCCTAACATGTAATCGCGCACGCACGCACACACACACACACACACACACACACACAAACAGTTAAAATGCACATGTTCCCACAAATAGACACAGCTGCAAACGCACACTGCAACTGTCACACTTGGGGGTTAAATTGGCACTTAGCCGCATGGTTTCTTGCAGGTCCTGACTCCCCCTAATCTAATAAGATGCTTCTAACAGCCAGTTACATCACATTTCAGCTGGAGGAGGCTGCTGCAGTCTCACTACTAATGTTATGGAAAACTCATTGCAGACCACATAAGGAGACAGAGAAATAGAATATGAGTGATTCATGGCATGTCCTGCTTCCATTCTGTAGTCATTTGAAAACTCATATGACTGTTGGTATTTGTTGTCACTGCAAATGCAAAACATCCCCTGTGGAGTATATTACAGTAAATGTGAAAGATTCTGTATCTTAATCTCATTGGTGAGACAACATTGGCCTCTGCTGGTGAATATTATGTATTACATGTGAGCTCACACTGAAGGAGCACCTGCTGTGTTCAGTTACCTCAGCACAATGATTCTCTCAACAAAACACTTTGCAACATAAAAAGGACTTTTACACTTCTGTGAGTGAAAAGCCATAAATAATAAAAATGATTACTTGATTCATTCAGGTGAACAAAAGGGGATTTCCAGTGACTGTTACACAGTTTTTATTGTATGCGTGTGCATAAGTGTGTGTGCATGTGTGTGTGTTGTGCCTGTTGCTCTTTCAGCTCTATCAGTGCTGGCTTCCTCTTTGAAACTGTGTTGTCTCAATTTTCTGCAGCATAGTCTCTGATGTGGCTTGTGAGTCATACTGTGGTAAATATACACATTAGCGCATGCACACTCACATAAGGACAGATTCACAGACACATGTTTTCACGTCTACACGCACAGACCATGGTCACTAGTTAGTATTCCCCTTGCCTTCCCGTTACACTTTGGTTGAACAATGAAACGACATATTCTCTTCTCTGGTGAACGGCACACAGCTAAGCCTCAGTGACAGACGAAAAGAAAAGTTCACATCTTCACTTCACATCTTCACAGCCGCCGCACCAGACAGTGAAGTCAAAGCCCTCAAACTTTATTAAAAAATATTACATTGTGCTGTATGGGGATATTCTGGGGGTCACCATGGCAACAGACATCTGAGTGCCAAATGCACGAATATGCACACCTGCCTGCCAGTGTTCCAACTTGTTCCTCTCTGCCTCTCCGACATTATCTGTGTGCTGTTTGCTAAATGTGGTAGGACGGAGCGAGGCGATGGGAGCAATGCCTTTGTTCTCAGAGAGCGCAGCACACAGCTCTGTCAAGGTGTTGATTAGCCATTGTGAGACAAGAAAGTTGTTAGGATTGTGCTTGCTTCAGCTGTGAGATGCACAACCTTTTTGTGTGAAACAGAGCTTTGCCTTGCCAGACTTTGCAAAGAATGCAACATCGTGAGTGACAGCTCTTTTGAAAGCAGCAATGTCTGTTACAGTACGTCTACCTGTTATGTCATTAAAACTTTCTGACAGCACCAAGCTCGGTATAATATGTCACGTCTCGGTTGTTTGTCGTCTCTTTCGGCTCTCTCTGGGTATGTACGTTGTAGTCTGAAATTCGAAATAGGCACAGCCCTTTGATTGTGTTATGCGTCTCAACGGACGAGCTGTGAAAGTGTGCACTTGGAAGGATCAGTTTTGGGTTACCATGATGGTTTGTGATGTCAGTTTTGCAAGTGTGTGCAGTGTTTTTCAGTGTCTAAATAAGATCTAGTGACTCATGTTGAGAAAACAGGCTGCTTGGACTGGGTCACTGACAGTATCGGTTTAACTTGTCATGCTGAGCCGTGCCACTGATATACAGCAGTGATCTCAGTTTTTTCCTCTGGATATTAGTCAGATAATTAAAAAATTTTTTTGAAAATACCAAACCGCACAGTAAAATGGTTTGGGTGACTCGTAAATATAAAGGTGAAAAATGTCGGTGAAAATGTCAGATCATTATGTGTTTTGCGAGTCAACATAACAAAAAAACCACAGCATAGACCATGGCATTAATGTTTCACTTATACGTAACGGGGATTCAATCTGCAAATGCTCAATGCTACCTTAAAGCAATTCAATCTATTTATCAACATACTAATTTGCTTGTAAGAGGATTTGTTTAGCGGGACTGTAATAAAGAGATGAAACAGGTGTCAATATGTCACACATTTCCAAATAGTTCTATTATTTAATCTCCCTGGGGTTTGTGTGTGTAATAGTTCATGTTTGGAATTAAAATAGCATTTGAATGTTTCTGTGTGCATGTGTGTGTGCGTGAATATATGCATGAGTATGTGAGTCACGCACCACTATCTAGCCCCCTGAGCTTCGAGTTCTGATGCCCATCTTTCAGCTCCTCTACTGCACACTGAACCCAGTGAACCTTCTGCTGTTTACACTCTCCCCCTCCTCCTGCTCGCTCTGTCTCTATTTATCTCTCTCACACACTCTCATGCTCATCTATTCTCCCTCCGTCTCTCTCTTACTTTCTCCCTCCAGCTCCCTACAGTACATCTCTCTTTCTCACGCACTCACGCTCTCTTGTGTTCTTAGTCCTTTCTCTCGCAACCCTTCCTCCGCCTCTCTTTATAACTGTGCCTCTGTGTATCTACCTCTGCAGATCAAGACTTCAGACTCAGACAGTCTCCAACTTTATAAGGTTCAGACAGACACTCAGGGTCTCTCTCTGTTAGCATTGTATCTTTTACTGTGTTGATGTGTGGCCAGAGAAAGAGAAATACAGAAGAACGGAGGTGACTGAGAGAGGATTAGAATGAGAGATGTAAATGGAAAGAAAAGGATGCTGGAGCTTTTCAGATGTTTAAGCATTTTACTTGAGATGAAGCTGAAGATGTAATCACTATACATATCATCCACATTCCTAACCTCCACTTTCTCCTTACTGCTGTCTTCCTCCTCCACATCCTCATCATCTCATTGCCATCATCGCCATCAACGTCCTTCCACACACAAACTCTCTTATTCCATCAGGTTGCAAAAAGTCGAACAGCTGCTGTGTCGTCAGCCCTCTGCTGCCCACACAGAGCCCCTTCTGTTAGTTACAACTTTCTCCAACAGCAGACTTCAAACAATGTGGCTCTTTTATCTGTTTTCATGCATGTCTGTGTCAGCAAATCTCCTTTTTTTTTTCATGAATGAGCATATGTGTGTGTGGGCATGTGACTG
>CALSBV010012228.1:2200842-2221832 GCA_943590825.1 Bovichtus diacanthus | reverse complement strand
ATCTATCTATCTATCTATCTATCTATCTATCTATCTATCTATCTATCCATCTATCCATCTATCCGTCTATCCGTCTATCCATCTATCCATCTATCTATGTATCTGTCTATCCGTCTATCCATCTATCTATCTATCTATCTATCTATCTATCTATCTATCTATCTATCTATCTATCTATCTATCTATCTATCTATCTATATGCTGTGTGTCCTCTACACCCCCCCCCCTCCCCCCCACCTCCACTCTCCTCTACGCTCCCCTCTGTTCAGATCTGTTACATTCAGCAACAAATTTCTGCTGCATCAGACGTCCATCATAGATCCCCCACTCAGCCTGAAACGTGATCAGACACCCCATACGAGGCTACGCATGAGGAAGGGAAAAAAAAGAAAAAAAGAAAAGAAGCAAAATGGAAAGACCATAAGACAGTAAAACGTGTACTATGTTTGATAGAACCTGCTGAGGAGAGGGAGTGTGTCCACTCTCTAAAGTCTTACCTGTGGAAGCTTTTTGCTACTTAACACTTCCACCACTATACTTTGTCGGGTGTAGTGTGACCCATCTGACCTTTCTTGTCTCGGCCCTGTGACCTGTGTGTCTCTGTGTGTGCGTGTATGTGCGTGTGTGAGCGCGTGCGAGTGAGTGTGTGATGGACAGATTAAATAGTGCACAGCCAGAGAGAGACAGACACACAGGAACAGCGAGCATGAGCTGGAGAAAGAGTGCGCAAAATTTCTCAGTGGTGCCATAAATGATTGACAGCACAGTGTGACTCCAGTGTGCGTTTGCTCGTGTTGATGTTTGCCTGTCTGCGTGTGTTCGTGTTCAATATGCTAAATATCAAAGTGTGCATGCATAAGTAGAGCACAACAGTCATTTCTATATCTCTATATTGTAGCAAACACCCTTTGATGAACCCAGTCCTTGCTCTATTTCCTCCTCTTTCACTATGACTGGACTATTACATTTACATTTATATCAAACACTGACTAGTGGTATGATTTATGAAGATTGTAAAATGATATCTTTTCTTACTAAATGCCAATTTGGGGGCAGAGGTTTTCAATGATATTTAGAATGAAGTAATTATATAATTTGCTTCACTACCATTGTGTTTGTTTCCTATTCATGTCATTTTTATTATATATTTTAATATACAAAGTGTGACTCCTCATTAGTTCATCCTTGAGTTTTAATCGTATTGGTTAAAAAATGTGTTATTTATGTGGGATGTTCTCTTGTATAATCATGTGTGGGACACTTTAATTTAAATTGCCAAATCAAATCTGACACCTTATGAGAATTAGGTTTGTTTGTGTAACATACTCATAGAAACATGTTTATAGTGGCAACTTTATTTGTACATGCTGCCAACTGTACATTCAAATGAGCTATTAAGGTTTTTAAATAAAAAAGAAAAGAAGCTTATTACAGTAAAATAACAATTTCCTGTTTGCTAGCTATCTTTCATAAATGAGTAAGATACCATAAATTGATGGTTTATTGATTCCTTTTTTATTGAATATGAATTAATGTAATTATGAACGGATGGATTTCATCTTTAATATTTATTTTCTAATTGATTTATAGCCTCTAACAATTAATAACTTTTGTTTCCCAAGACTAAATATTGATAAAATTTCCATTTGACATTACAAAGTGGCCCTACTATCACAAGAACAAAATCACACAATATAGTTGAATCTAATCAAAAATGCTCCAAAATAAATAAAAAAGTGGTATCTTTACTTTATTACTTTGTGATACTTGTAACGAACATACAGAAAACGCAAGAGCAGACAGCCCACACTTGAGCCCACACAAATATTCACTCTGAAAAATAAAGAAATCTCATAAATGTCAGCGGAGACTTTCTTGGCAATTGTCACCACACTGAGAACGTTTCAATGCCGATGTGACTGCACACACATCCAAATAGGTTTAGCGTTCCACTCCGTTGAGGTTGAGAAGTTAGACAAGATTAACGTCTAATATGAAAAACGTTGGTGGATACGTGTCTGCATTTTGCTCTGTGTTTGAAAGGTGGAGTTACCTGAATTGCTCATAGAAACAAATAACATAAGGATGCATCTTTTACAATCACCACCAATAATGATTTAATTGCTTCATTAAATCCTATTTCCCCCTGTGCTCCAATTTAGATGTTCGTTCCTTTATTGCATTTCTGCACTGGTAATTAACATAAGCTTGTTTGAACTGAGGTTTGGCAATGTTTCTTTGACACGGAGCCAACGGGGTTATTTGCATCACGTTGTGTTTTTAACCTTGTGCCTGTTTATTATTTTGTAAAAGGCTTCTGTACTGACAGGTTTCTGATTTCTTGCCGTGAATGAACGACACTGCTCTCCCCGATTCAGTCCTAATAAGCCACACCAACACACTTCACTTGCACTGACTGAATCACTGAGGCATATCATTCATAGCTCTCTTGCGGTGCTCCTGTAAGCATACAAACCTGTGTGACTGTGTGACTGTGTGTTTCTGTGTTCGCACACATATTAAGTCAAATCAAAATGTATTCATAAAAAGCTCTTTTAACAACAGGTTTGTCACAAAGTGCTTTGATGAGAACAAAGGACACAAATTCAAACGTGTGTGTGTGCGTGTGTGTGTGTGTGTGCGTGCGTGCGTCTGTGTTTGTGTGTGCTTGATGGATGTGAGGTTTAGTTTTGAGTCAGAGGCAGCAGCAAAAGCCTAAGTGTGTAGGATGAGCCTCCTAACGCGTCCCTCCTTGTCTCTCATCAACTGTCTCTCTGCCTCCCTTCATCCTTCCCTCTCTTTTATGTGCCAACATGCGTTCAGAAATAGAGATTAATGATTTAATGACTGACTAATTGATTTATTAATGACTTTTCATGTTAAAAGATACGTTTAGCTGATGGAATTTAAATGGGAAGCAAGGTGCCAGATAATCAACATATACTGCCCAATATATTATCTGCATGTGCTGCATCCCTGACTGTTTGTGTGTGTGTACGTTCGTGTGCGCACACACAGTTTATGTGTGTGTATGCATGTTAGTATCCCTCACAGTGATTAAAGCAAGTGGGCGGCAGCAGCAACTGGTCTGCCTGTGTGGCTCTGCATAGCAGACATGTTTCTCACTGCTAGATATTACTCATTTCCTCAGCCCTTTGCACACACACACACACACACACACACACACACACACACACAGAGAGAGAGAGAGACATGCTCTTGACACACACACAGTCACAAATACAACAGACACAGAGACAGATAGCAGGCTCTCAGTTCTTTCCCTCAGTTTGGTGGGCTTGATTGTGTTATTTAATGCGTACAGAGATCAGAGGCAGTGTGTAGCTGGAGGCTGCTGATATCTGCGGGTGTTGTAACTGGTGGCAGTGCTGTGGAGGAGCAGTGTAGCACAGTGAGGAGCTGAGGAGTGGGTTGACCAAGAATGGGACGTCTGCTCAGCCCGCACTAAGGTCAGTCTCACATCACACCAAAACAAGTACCAACTACATTAACCTGCCTGCCTGCTGCCACATTCTCTAAATGTTCTTTTGGATTAAAAGAGCTGTTGTTTTCTCCATTGTAATTCGCACTGCTGGACTGTCAATTGACGTTTTATTTGGCAGGCAAAACTAGAGACGAGTGTTCTGTAGTTCTGTTTTTCTTAGCTTTGCTGTCATGAGTACAGAGGCATGTTTGATAGTTCTGCTGAGAAGTGCATATAGAGAAAAGGCGGGATGAGGTTGAGCGGTACAAATATGTCAAATGTGACAACTACTTGTGAGCAAGTTGAAAAATGTAAGGATTTTACATTTTAATATAAAAAGATTTAATGTATTATATTTATCGGTTTGAAGAAAAAACATTCAAAAAAAAAAAACCAAACATTTTTTACGTTGCATTTATTCTTACATAGCAAGTCAAAAGTTGAGGAGTATTAATTGGAAGGAACGTGTAGTTTAATTTGGCCTGTGATCTGTCAGTTGTTATGTATTTAAATGCTACGAGCACAGTAGCTCCAGCTAAACTCCTGCTCTGTGTGCATGTCTGAACAGTGTAGGAGGATTCTGTTAGAAGACGTTTCTCTGCAAACTCCTCCACATGCACAATTGTGTTCTTTGTTTTCTTTTACTTTTTTTGTCAAGTTTATATTAGGTCTATTTTGACAACCTTTTTCATAAGGGCTGTCGAAATGACAAGGGTGTCAGAGTCATTTGAGGACAAATACGGAAACCAGATTTTTTTTTTTTTATGTAAGAAATCTGGATTCTAGACAAGATCTTGTGCTGCCAAAAAAGAGTAGTGTTCTTAAGTTAAAAACAAAAAGAAGTGATAATTGAGAAAAAACTCTGACCTTTCACATACTGTGTGTAACTTGAAAATTTATTTTGAGATACATTTTCCATGGGATTTTTTAAGTATTGTTATTGCTTCTTTTCATTGTTTCCACTAGCAAAATGAGTTTTTGATAATCATAAGATTTATTTTTAGTTTATTTATTTCTATTTAGCCAATAAATCGCTTAACAGTGCGGGTTCTGATGCTATTTTACTCTCATGATATTACCGGTTGTCAGATTTAATATGATAAAATAATCACAATAAATTTGATGAAAAACTGATTATTTCAGGAACAATATTGATTGAAACTAATAATGAATATGTATGTGGATTACATAAGGAATTATTTCTGACCATTGCTGCCATCTGAAGGCATTTTATCAAAGAATAGCAATTTTCATGAATCTCGGAGGTCATCGGGGGTTTTCTTGGCCCACAGAAGGCCATGTTATTTTTCAGCGGAACTGAAAATGTGTCACTTAAATTGGACTTTCAAGCAACATGTTTTTTTTACCCAATATTTGTCCATCATAAACATTACCCACATTCTACTACATTACACCCATCCTGTCAGTGTCTGGGACAAATAATCTCCCTCCTCTCACCACCCAGTTTTCAGTTTTCCACTCAGATGCACAAACAGCTTGCTCCACTCTAACACTTATTCTGTTTTTGGACCAAGTCACTCGATGAGCAACAGTTTACCCGCCTCTCCATGGAGTATCCCCATCTAACCTCTCTAACCAAGTGTGTGTGTGTGTGCGTGTGTGTGTGTGTGTGTGTGTGTGTGTGTGTAGACACTGTTGCCATGGTGACAATGTGGTGGATGGGGAGACGGCAGGGAGTTGGTAGGCTGTTGAGACAGACTTGCGGGTGAGTGCGGGGCTGAGTGGCAGCATGGTACTGTGGTGTTGTGGCGGCGACGAGAGCAGTGATGGTGGTGGCGGCGGTGGAGGGAACAGCTGGGCTGGCGGCGCGGCAACCATCACTTCAAAAGAGCTCATTTAAAACGTTTGGAGAAGAATTAGTAGAGCTCCCCCGCACTTCTCACTGAATGAAACAAGGCTGCAAAATCTCTGACACATTTGAGGACTCGAACACAAACACTCACGCACACAGAGACCTAAACAAATAAACACAATCACACATTTCTCCTAGAAAAAAAAACGATTCAACATGCACACCAACATGGCACACATGCATGCACACACACAGACAATCACACACATTTCCCCACACTCCTGCTGTGACACATAATTAATATGCAAAGACACATATCCTGTATCCACAACAACTGGTGGTAATATCAACAGTGTTTCTGTCAGCTTTTGGGTGGGTGGTGACCAGCTTTGCCTATCACTGGGGGAGTAAGTACTGCCGCCTGAGGGAGTATTTGTGTGTCTGTTGCTGTCCGTGTGTGTGTCTGAAAGAGAAGGGGCGGGGGGTGCTAGTAGTAAGCTTATATACTGTAGAATACAGAGAACACCCGGGGGTGTCGTGGGGGTGGTTCATGAAAGTGGTACGAAAACATATCCCAATCATCCCCTGAGAGTCAGAGATGAAAACTCTCCTGCTGTGAGCGCTCTATGTGTGTGTAAGTGTGTGTTTTTACAAATACACACTGCAACTGCCTCTGAACTTCATTGGCTGCAAAATATATTTTTAGTCCACATGTGGGAGTAATGTGTTTGAATGAAACGAGTAAGCTGGGTAGTTTCAGTCCCACCGCAGTGCACATAGGTAATGACTAATTAGTGACAGCTATCAGAAAGCTACAAGTTTCTAACCTTTTTAAAGTATTTTATATAAGGGAGTCACTTGCTGATTTATCGCCATCTGTCTGATGCAGCTGAATGTTTGTTTACATGTCTCACCAGACTGACAGTTAAGTTTTAACTACAACTGACGCCAGGACCTGGCAGACTTGCAGACTTTTTCTATGTTAATAATTAATCTCTCTTCTTTTGCCCTCGCCCTTCTTTTTTACCTCCCTATCTCCGTTTCTGTCCTCTTTCATCCTCTCTCTAGGTGAGTGGGGCTTCAGTACAAAAGAATCAACAGTGATCTGACAGTGATGCTGTGTAGCAGCGTCCCTCTCTGTCTGCGGCCCTCGTTCTCCCGTGACGCCCATGTGACCTAACCTACACCCACACACAGGGGGCCCCCAGTGCCGCTGGAGCACACCCATGAATCCCAGCCCCGACCGCAGCAAAGAGTGCCTCCCTCCCAAGAAGAGGGAGTCTCGGCAAGGATCGGTAGAACTCCACATCCCTCTGGAAGAGTTTAAACCCCCTGTGCCACTCAGGAGTCGGTCCAGCGCAGGGGGAGGGGAGGGAGGCAGGGAGGCCAGTGACAGGGACCGAGCTCTGATTAACCCAAACCCCCATCTTTTACACACTCCTCCACCCCTTCCTGCTCCAGCACCAGGCCTCCCCCTGCCCCTACCATGGCACCTGAGCTACTCTCCCTCTGTCTCTCTCCCCCTTTTCCCAGGTCAGGTTGGAGAGAGGAGGGGCTCAGGGTCTCCGGCTTGGAGAGATGATCCTCTCTCCTCACCCCTGCCCCACCACTCCAGGTGGCTTAGAGGGGAAGGCCCCCTTTCCTTGCCACCTACCCCATCTTCCTCCTCCGCTTCCTCCTTCAAGACTCCCTTCCCAGCTGATTCTAGAGAGATATGGTCCTACATTAACAGTGGCCGGCGGGACAACAGTTCCTCTCTTTTCTCCCCGTCATACTTGTTCGGCCACCACTCTCTCTACCCTCAAGATCCAAGCTTTGTTGAAACCAGACACAGATACCTGGCCAAGAGGCCCAACGGCCTGGAAGGGCCAGGCAGCAGGACTGCCTCATCCTCCAGGCCTCTGCTAACAGGAGAATATGGGAACGATAGCAGCAGAACCAGACTGGACATCAGTCCACACAGCTCCCATACCAACGGTGGACGGAGACAGCAGGAGGATCTAACATCCCGTGTCCATTCTGGAGGGCCATATTTGTCAGACTCTCAAGCTCAGGAGGGCCCTGAGACACATTCCTCACTGCAGGACAGACATTCACATGGGATAGTTAAGACCAGCTTACTCTCCTCCAGTCCTCATCCCCTGGGACATGTCCCCAGGGCAGGTAGAGGGGGACTTTTGGACCCCCTAGGGGTCACACCAGCTGAAGCCCAGATCTACTACTCCTTAGGATCGGTTTGCCACCCGAGCCCGCAGGTCCAGGCCTACCCGGTCTACAGCCCCTCAGGAACAGCTCTGTACAACCTGCACAGGGAGCCAGGACCCAGGCAGCACAATCTAAGGAACTCGCCACACTCACCCCTGGGTCTGCCTAACAGCCATGACAGGTCGCAAAGAGACCGGGACAGAGACCAAGAAAGAGACAGAGAAAAACTCCTACAAAGGGACAGGGAGCGAGCTAAAGACAAAGAAAAGCACTTACAACATAACAAAGACCAAGAAAGAGACAGTGAGCGCGAGAGACGACGAGATAGAGACAGAGGGAGAGAGTTATCTCCTTCTCATCTTCACACCTCACCCCCGGCCCATCACCAATCTCCCCCTGCGCTCCTACCTCACTTCACCAAGGGTTCTCTGATTGAGTTGGCCAGCGGACGGTTGAAGCAGGTGGAGGAGCTGCGGACCGAGGACTTCTTAAGGAGCGCAGATACCTCGCCAGAGTTCCACCTCAGCACCTGCACTGTGCTGCTGATTTCCCCCAGCAGTGCACACGGATTCAGCCACCTGCAGGTCCACCTCACAGACCGCAACACTCAGGTCAGCTTTTTTTCTAGATATATTCTTCAGTTTACGCTTAAGTAGCAGATATCCATACAGCATAAACTGAAAAAATTTAATGAATAACTGCATGACAAGATGAGTGTTCATTTAAATCAGTCACAGTTTAGGCTGTAGATGTGTAGATGCTGTACATGTTTCATTTCTAACACGTTATAACACACTAAAGATAGTGTTCAGACAGTGGTGATAATAAGTGAAGACATGAGAGACCTCATGGTTAAGTGTATAACAATGTTGTGGTTTTGTGTAGGAGTTACTGAAGGTCTTGGTGGAGTATCCGTTCTTTGTGCAGAACCGAGGCTGGTCTTCTTGCTGCCCCCAGAGAACCACACAGCTGTATGGCCTGCCCTGCCGCCAGCTCATGGAGGGGGATGTCTGCCTGGCTCTCACCCCCACACCCACCCAAACCCATCGGACACACGCGCGTACCAGCTCCAGGTCCCATCGCACACAACTCCCCTCCAGGGCGGCAGGAGAACCAAGAAGCTCGCACAGGGAGGAGATGCCACCTCCACCTCCTCCTCCCCCTCTTCCTCACCACCCACCTCCTACTGCGCCGGCCCCTCCACGGGTTCTGGCTGCAGAGCTTCCCGTTCAGGAGCAGCCCCGTCCCCGCAAACGGCGCTGGTCTGCCCCGGATACCCTTCCCTCAACTGGAACCGATGAAAGCCTCCTGGATTTACCTCATGGTTCAAAGCTAATGAAGTGGCAGTAGAAACTTTGAAATGCATACGTATATATGCATACTTACACACACACATAAGCACATACACACCCTCCTTGTCTCTGTTGCACCCGCCAAGACAAACAATGGCGAGACCTCAAGGTAGGGTTGCAGGGAAGGAATAAAAAAAAATAAACAATAGAAAAGGCAATTTACGGGTGTCCTTACTGCTGCCCAGAATATTACCCTAGCCCACCCTAGTCTTGCCCTTGTTGCTACCTCCTTTCCTTTCCTTTCCTTTCCTTTCCTCTCCTTCCCTCAACTTTACTTAGCACAGCCCTTAAATGAGCAGCAGCTGAAGGATCTCTAGATGGCTCCTTAAAGACACTGAAGACATTTAGTGAGACAATCAAGCACTTGTCTGTGTTCACTCTGTTTTTGTAATGGTTGTCCCACACACCTACTTACTGACAGTGTTTTCTGCAGGGTATCGATTTTCAATCAGTGTTATGAAAGTAAACGCTATTGGAGAAGTGCAGATATATATGATGAAAAGTTGACTATATATATTACATTACAGATGTTATATACAGTACATATGCTAAACAGATTAAATGCAATCTCTCTTGTCAATTTCGCAATGCATTTTCGTTTTTTTAATTGTCTTGCTTCTGAGCCGATGTCTACATGTCGGCCTGGGCAGGCAAGGTGAATGTATGAGCAACTCTTAGCCTTTTTTATTCTCATCACTGGGAGTCATTTCAAACAATTGATTGTTCGTCAAGGCATTACCCTCCAATATGTTCTTAACATTATCTCTGAGAGAGGGAGAACACTAAAGAAAACTGCGTAACAGACAATCGCACCCACACAGACAGGTCTGTGCCGCGCCGCCTCGACACTCACGGTGTTTTTCCATTAAAAAACAGAATGATGGAAAGAGTAAAAAGTGCAGTATGGCTGATGAGTAATGGTGCTAATAACAAGTTGGAACATGATGCTTTGTGAATACTCTTGACCCCTGTGTACTGTACGCTTCTGTTCCCATCTCATTTTTTACGTACTGTATTTGTTTGAAGGCAGGGAAAATGATGAAAGTATTTTAAACTCAGATACGGGTATCTCCTCTGATTCAGCACACTCTCTCACTTTAGTTTTTGTGTTTTTTTTAATTTTATTTTCAAAAAAGAAAACCTTACCTGTTGATTTTTCTTTTTAAATGTTATAGCTACAAAAATGTATATTTTTAAAAATTGTGAATCTGTTATATGATGTTCGCTAGAAATAAAGGAAAAAAAGCTTTATAGATTTAATTAAAGGTGTGAATTTATTCTCTACATGTTTTGTAAAATACTATAAACTTAAATTATCATTCATTACAGACGCTAAATATGAGGTTAACAAAAAAATACAGGCAATTTTTTTTTTTACATTAATAGAAAGTTACCAGCATGTTAACCACATTGCTTTTTTGCTTTAAAAAAAAAAAAAAGCTGATAACTCTTGCCAGTCGAGCTGCAAGGTGGATAGAAAAAAACCCCAATATAAGGTCAAGAATTTCCTTTTATGCATTGCAAACAGATCTACAACGCAAGCACTCCATCGTTTCTGCATTCGATACTACGTATTGTTTGCTCTGCTCCTAGGATGTCGTTCATCATGATGACATGAAAGGAATAAAGGCTCAGTTGTCCACTTGTATATTGTTCATGGCTACCCTGGTGCAGGGTAGCTTCCCCTGACCTCTTACATATTCTCTTCCTCTGTGTTGGAGGTGAGAGGCATCTCCTCGATCTTTACCAAGTTGAACCTCTGCAGCAGTTCCGCTGCAAACAAGGGCACCACCTGGCCAGCAGGACACAGTGTAGTACACAATCAGTATGCTTATGAGGACCTCTACTGGTAGTTGAAAATACTACCGCTATGCTTCCAACTGACATTCACACAGAAATGGCAAGATTCTTCCTGGATTGTTGAAGAGTTGACATGCTTTTCAATTAAAAATCGCATCTAATTGTGTTAGTCCAAGTTCATGTCACTCTACTTTGAGTGTAACTCTGCTTTCCCTCATTTCATGGAAAAATTCCAACAAAAGATGCAACTTTAACTGCAGGTATGTGAGATAATGAAGGGAGAATCAATATGAATGTACACAACACATGCACATCCTTTTGTCCACAGAGCTGTAATTGTAATCTGTATCCGATGAAGAGCCAATTTGGGTTCAAAACATTTTCTCCTGTAATAAAATAGGAATTAAATAGGGAGCGTTCAACAGTGTTGAGGGTCCTTGAGAGGTAAAAATGTGAACATAAAGCATTTCCAAACTGAATCCCTGATTTAGAGGAAATATATAAAATCAAAAATGTTAATATTACATTTAATCTACAAGCAAAACCTACACATATGCATCCAGGGTAAATATGCAAGAGAAGATGACGTAAAAAAACAAACAAAAAGGTGAACAATTCTTAGCCACTTTTCTACAAACCTGCGCCATAATCAGCTTCCTGGTTTTAGGTATGTTGGGGTCTGGGTACTCCTCTCCGAAGCAGAGCTCAATCTCATAAGAAGGTGTAGGTCCCTTCCCCTGTAAACAGCTCTGGAGCTCTGTACACAAACATTTTATATTGGAACAATCTGATTTGGTCATACAGACATATTGTCCCTTTGCATAGAGCAATAATGCAAGCAATAATATATCCCAAACAATCAGGCTCTCTTAAAATTTATGTGACTAACTAGTAGCTAATGAATTCAACCTGCTTTTTAGTGGCTGTTACTACATTTAAATTTTTTATATTTTGTTTAAGTATGCATGCACTGCCTTACCATTGAGGAATGTGGGTATATCAAGCAGTTTGAAGGTCTTTTCTCGCTCAAGTTTGTTGGGCCAATCGGTGTGTTGGGCCATGGGACCGCTCCAGTAGACCCTGCCCTGGCAGAATCGCTTGATGAACACCCCTTCTGGGGCCACCCATAATAGCACACCCCTCTCCAGATGACAAAGAAGGCGGTTCATTGCTTCCACCATGCACAACGGCAGAGATACAGAGCCTGGGGAAGGGAAGGAGAGCCGCTGGGCAGTGCAGGGCCCGTAGATCTGTTCATTTCCCAAGGGGACGCGGCCCTGCAGGATGAAGCACCCATCTGGACTCCTGGTGGTCACTTTCATAACCCTCTGGCCCTGGTACAACAACGTCACCTGCATACGAAAGTCTGTACACACAAAATGCAACCTGTGTTCCAGGTAATACATTGCAAAGGCCAGTGATGTGAAGTTTTTTTTTTTATTTTTACTGTGCATAATCCCATAAATGTACCTGATATAGTGAGTGTAGGGTTGAGGAAGGTTGTAGGAGCAGGTCTCCGATTTAGATTTTTTTTCCCTGTGAGCTCACAATACATGTGCTCCCTCATCAGATCATCTAAAGCAGAATAGAGACATTATTCAATCAGTACTTTCTCAATGCTGTATGTCTATTGTAACACCGCAGGGGGGTACACGATTACATTTCTGTAGTTTAAAAAATGTATAAATTCACAAGGAAAATTCCTACCAACATCTAGATGTGGGCCCAACATGGGGCAGCATTCGGGTCCTATTTCTACCAAACAAACGGGGTCCATAAATATTTGTTCATTGGATCCACGTAGGCCCCCAAAATGTCTTGGGCAAAGATGTGATACAATTGGGGCCCTTGAAAACAAATATTCCCAAATCCCATCCCATGTGGTACACATACTTAAACTTATGATTGGGCCAAGGTCGACTACATTACAAATAGGGATCCTTATTGGAGGAAAACAGGTCCTACTATGATAACAACAACCAGTACTACACAATAGTAGGGTCTATTTCGGGGACAAGACAAATGTCCCCATGTCAATTGCTAACAAACGAATACTCTGACATACACCACAGAAAAATGATCTAAAAAGTCATGTCATAATATTTTTATATAAAAAAAAAAAGCAATAGTATAGTATGTCATTCAAAAAGTCATAAAAAAGTATAGAATAGAATAAAGGAAAAAAAGTCACAAAAGTTAATCTTAAAAAAAAAAGTAGTATACTAAGCCATACAAATATTGTCATAATATAGAATGACATAAAAGGTCATAAACTAATATTTCATAAAAATGCAATGTATAGTATGCCATAACAAGTCATACAATATTAATAGTACAGTATTTCAATAAAAAAGTCCTAGTATAATATGTCATCAAAAAGTCTTTAAAATAGTCACAGTATAGTGCGTCATAAGAAATTTCAAATAAAGTCATAGTATATATAGTATGTCATTAAAAAAAAGTCTTATAGTATGTGTGATGGCCCTTGCTTAGTCTGCTTGTTTGTTTCTTTTCAAGGCCAGGAATTAAACCCTCATGAAAGGCTAGTGGAAGGTGACTTGCCAACAACTAGTCTACAACCGGCCTATGAAGTCGTTTGTCAGTAACCAGGTTCACAAACAAAAAACCAACGACAACAAAATTGAGTCTGCGGCCATGCTGGCAACTCTGCTAGTCCACCACATTTCATGGCATTCAATTCAAAAGTTGTTGAGAGATTTTACTCAAAATCAGAATTGTGATCTTGGCAGTGCTAAAGGTAAAGTCAGAGGATCATACTCGTAGCCAACCTTGACCCATTTAGCCATATGTGTAACCACAGACCCACATGAGGTGAAATAAAAAACGAGGCTCTGTTTGAATCGCTCAAATGGGATCAAAATGCCAGACCAAAAACAATACTATGCCCACATTGGTATTTTGACAGGGATGATGAACATTTCATATATATTTCATATTCTATGCTTTGGATCCTCCATAAATATTATATACAACAGTATCAGTTTGTGTGTAACACTCACCAGTCAGTGGTTTTACTTCTTCTTTACTCGCGTGAAATGATTCCTTTTGACAAGGAAGAGACAAAAACAGAAACCAAAATTCGGTAAACCCAGCATGAAGTGTATAGCTACGTATTATTTATGATCAGCAAAATCATATCAGTTTAAACAGATTTCCCCCCACACCCCACACAACGTTCCCTGCTACTAGAACACACCCCAGTGTAGAGTCCTCTTCAGACTTGGACAGCACAGAAAAAGGCTCCCACTAAGATAAAGTCCATCAAAGCAAATACATTTCTCTTTGGTGACTCATCGGGGTAATATGAAACAAAGACAAACAAATTTGACCAGGAAACAGTGAGAATAAATGCTCCTCCCCTAAGCTTTTCACTGGGATTGTCTCTATTTTGTTATGCCATTCATAACAAGCCCATAAATAATAAGCCTATTTATAAGAAACTGGTACAGTCACACTGCGTTGTTAACGTGGCGTATTTAGCCAGTACATCGCTAAATCAATAAATGTATGCTTATTCACTCTATGCTTTTAACTTACCTGTTCGTTCAGAAATCCCGGGGTCCTTGGAGACCTCTTAGCCTGGAGGATCACTTGATCATCCGTCTGGGGAGACTCTGGGCAGAGCAACAGGTGGGAACAAAAATGAGAGCAAATGGCGGGTATTCTAGTGGTCTAATAGTCAGGCTTTCAAATGTTTAACAGAGTGCTGACGACATAAAAAGGAAAGGAGCAGTTGTCTTCAGTTTTACCTGCGGGCCTGGCCGATCCATTGTCATGCTGGATAAAGTAGACTTTATAGGGTTCAGTGATGTCCAGCTGGTTGCGTTCAGGGACCTCCTTGAAGTCTGTGCTCTTGTTGAGTGCACAGCGGAGGCGGGTCTTCCACATGGTGGGGTCAGCTTTATCCCTCCCCTCCCTGTACTTGCCCTTGTATACAGCCCATGCCTGAATGTGAAGATTGAACTATTAGATAATTACACATAAATAAATAACAATACATTTAAAAAAAAAAAAACAACATAATTTATTGTAATGTAAACCGTAGTCGTGAACTACTGGTTAAACATATATATTTCAACAAGTGGACAATATTTTGTTGCAGTTCATTTATCAGCACTGTTATTTTCTTGTATGTATCCCTGACATATATATTGTTCTGGTCTTGATTATCTTTAATTGAATCTATGCAGAGGAGAGTGAAAGCAGCAAACTGTGCACTGTAAGAAAATGGTTAGTTATGTCATGTTAAAACAATATTGATCGCCTATCTTCTGGTTAGCATTGTTCCACATCTGTTCCTTCGATTGATTTAGATGAGTTATTAAATAATCAGATGGAAATCTAGTCATCTAGTTATCACTTCTTAGGTCATAAAACTTGAACTAATGATAATGAATTCTGAGAAGGTTCTGATTTAGATGAACAATTGATTGTATACAGGATTGAAACTAACAACCTTATGTAGGCTACATTTACTGAATGATAAAATGTACATCATAGATATTTCACTGTATAATATATAGCTTTATGTTACCAGCAGGATAAAAAAGAAAGGTGTAATAGTCTTTTGATTACATTTAGCTTTATTCATTAGCCTGCCTCCTAGTGACTGCTGAGAAGCATTGAAGTGTCTACCTGTGTGTACAACCCTATGTTAATGCTATAAACAGAACAATTACACAAACTTTACTAGGTCGTGGTTTTGGTCTTAGTCAACTAAGATTTCGTCATGTATTTATGCTGAATGACTTATTTCCAAGAAACGTATGAGCACATCTCTGATAAACACAAGATTCAAAGTAATGCTATTGTACAATTCTTTGTGGAGAAACTCTGTTTTACAGATCTGTGTATTAAATCAACTGCTCGATTAGTCGAGAACATCGTGTGCGAGTGTTTGTCGACTAAGTATTTCTTTAGTCAAAGACAACCCTAAACTTTATTTCCCATATTAAATAAAAGAGGAACATTTCTTTTGAAAGTTTTGAGGACAACTTACTGTTATGAAAGAGTTTTTCTCCTACAATCACAGCACATGAAGGCTTCATTCCAAACGTCTCCAATCAACCCACATTTCAACTATATTTAAGACTTTTGAGAAAGAATAGAATAATAATAATAATGAAACTATAACAAATATTTTGGATGCAGGCTAATCTATTGGGCACTCGACTAAATTCTTTAAATACATGGGAAACACTGATGTGTCCTGGCAATTTGTAACATTTGTAACATGATAACACATCAGGATTAAGATGAGATTTTAAAAGCATAGAGCAGCAAAGAAGTGAGCTACAAAGCATTCCTTGTATAAAAATAAATTGTGTAGGATATTAAAGGTTGAAAAAAATACGCACTTCTGATTATAGGGACAATAACCAGGCTAGTATTTCATATATTTCACGTACTAATATGAAGGCCTCGGTATAAACCCGTTGCTGAAGTGAGTAGCTCAACATGTCACAACGCGCAAAGGTTTAGATTTTTTTATCAATCAATTTATGGACTTGTTATAGACCTGCAATAAATGAATACATTTAGTAAACATGGGAAATATTGTTTTTTAGCCAACTGTCTATGAAACAGTCGGCCAGCGTTCCTGGATCAATTTCCTCCTCCTTGTAAATTCAAGACATGCTAACAAATGTATTTGACCGAAACTTTCACAACACATGTCTTTCGATATAAAACAGTATCGACCTTGAAGAGCGCTGCGTCCTCCGTCTGCTTGTAGTCCTTCTTGGCTGCGTGCTTCCACGGAATCCTGAACATAGTTTTGTCCTCATCTTCCCAGCCCAGTCCTTCATATTTCCCACTCTCTATCTGAGCTATCAGCCACTCTTTCATGTGCATCTTAGTCTCCATCTTTTCCAACACAGACAGCTGTCTCACGGGAACGACACTTCAGTCCCAAACGTCAGAGATGCATGTGCAAAGTAACTCGAAGCGCCGTTTAATCACGTTTCCAAAAAGAAAAAAAAACTATTGATCCAATATTTTTATTCTAATGCTGCTTACGCTTCTGGAATTAATGTCATAATGATTTAGCCTGATAATGTAATGCAGTTCATTAACAAAAAAAAAAAAAAAAAGTGCAGACAAACAGACCTCAAACTTGAATGGAGAAGTCGTAACTAAAATTAAGTGCGCTCTTGGAAGAGAAAGCGAAAGCTGAGAGCTCATTTGATACTTTCGGTTTCCTCCTTCTCACCGAGTTGCAGCTAAAGTGTAATCGTCTCCAAGTCAATTGTGAGGGAGGGTGACAAACAAGCAGGTCACTGGATCAGTGAGAGAGGTTCTTAAACACAAGTTATGCTGCAAATTCTATGTTTTTGTTTCTATCAGAGTCAATTTTATTCAGCCAGAAGGCAAAACAAGGCATGAATTTATCCTTTAAATGCAGGCTACCAGATGACTCTATGACTATGACACATGGCAGCCACCTAAATACTTCTTTAAAATAGTGCAGGATATTAAAAGCAGACTAAATGAATGACAGCTAACCTTCATAGTCCACAAAACTGTTAAGTAAAAGTGCTTGTTACACCCCCGCTGGACTGTGAGCACAGGACAGGCCCAGTAAGGGTTATGAATCACATAGAACAAGAAGCACACACACACACACACACACACACACACACAGCTCAACTACCATACCGGAACGTTCGTGTGAAAATGAAAGTATGTGGGTGCAAGGTATATTTTTCTTCCTCATGAATTCCCCCTCCTCCATGCGGGCTTCATGAGGCTGAATGAATGTGTTCTCACTTCTTCAGATCAAGTAATGCTAGTGAGCAGGCCGACAATCAAAATCCAAAGTTCAGATCGATAAGACAGAGCTATAAAAAAAAAGGGCTCATAGTGAGGCATAACGACGTGTAGACAAACACACACAAACACACACACACACACACACACACAGTATAGTTTCCCCCAGCAGAGGGCAGTGTAAACCTGTGTTGCTGCTTACTTCTACACAAAGTGATCGGTTTTGTTATTTAATCAACCAAGCAACTTAGTACATCGAGGCAAATTATGTCAAAAATAAATAGCATCCACATCCTGTATGGAGGAGGGTGCAAAACATCCAGCTTCTTATTGAAACCCAAGGCTCATGTAGTAGTAGATGGAGGACCCAATCAATTTTATAACAATGTCAACAGATAAAAAAAAATGACAAAGACAAATGAATAATTAGCACACGTAGTGAAAAAAAAAAAAAAATTCTCATGTCAACGCCAATTATATCTATAAATGGCTTTATAGTAGACGTGACATACAGGACCCGTGCTATACATTAAAATGCATGCGCAAACATCCACCCACCCAAAGACAAAAGAAAAAAAAACCCACATCCACCTCACAAGCTTAAACCACCGACACAGAGACACACTGTACCTCAACGTAAACCTGAGAAAACAGAAAGGTTTTCAGTTTGTTTTCGCACATGGAAAGGAAACACACTCAGACAGATCTGGGGTCAGCAGACAAAGGATGTAGCTACAATCCAAGCAAATAGTCGTGCGGGACTGTGTGGAGAACACCAGCGTGTCGATTTAATTCTGCTCTTCATCCAGATTAAACAACACACCTCAAGGTGGTTTTTGTTGCTTTTCTCCCAGTTTATTGTTGTACCAGTTCAGCAGTAAAACATGGTTGAGACATCGGAGCACACTGCAGAACATCTTAGCCAGCTCTCAATAAATAGACCTATTAAATATGACAGATTGTATTACAGCAGAGGAATATAAACCTGAAAATGTCTAGCACACAAAATAAGATGCTTCGTACAAAGCTCACTCTCTTTCTGACAGTTCAGCTGATTGTTGCTATAAAAATGTGAAATATGGAGACATTTAAACAGGTCCAAGTTGTCATAAATTGCCTATCGCCATCAGTGTGTAACGTTCATGTGCACGTGAGGCGCATTGAGTTGGAGCTCCACGCTCGTGTCAAAGTACTTTTCTGCCAACTTTGTTTTTTTTTTCCATTTCCTCAGAGTTTGTGTGTACTGTCGTGTGAAAGAAAACAGGCAGCATTACATACAGGAGAAAACACAAACCCAAGTGACATTCTAGGAAATAAATACACTTCTTGCTTTGTTTGAAAAAAAATTATTTACACAGTATTGTACATAGAAGAAATTCAGAACATCCATTCGAGTCTCTCAGTCATAAAAATATATATATATATATATATATAATAAAATCTACAGTAAAAGAATCAACTACAATAACAATTATTAAAATAAACAAAAGATTGTTGACTGTGGATGAATATACAGTACAATCACTGCTTTTAATGTCTTGTATACACAGTAGAAAGCACAAACGTGAGTGTGTGTGTGCGTGTTTGTTTGTCTGTTTGTGCGTGTGTCTGCACTTGTGGCGAGGAGTCTAAAATTGAAAGGAAATCCTGCTCAGCCACACTTCGTGTTTACTTCGGGACAACCTTAAAACTGAAACGAGTGTATCCTCCACACAGGGGACGGTCTTTAACTCACAGAACGTTCATTAAATACACGTGCTATATTTCCTAACCCATTCTCGATGTTTCAAATGGTGCCTGACAGCAAGAAGAAGCCCTTTCTACTCATGTGAGTGTGCATATGTGTGTCTTGATGTGAAGATGCTGGCAGTCTAGTGGCAGCCACAAGCTCTGACCACCATGTTGCGGTATTTCTTGAGGATGACGTTGGAGCTGTCGTCGAAGTAGAGCACTGAGATGGCGTGGAGCTGTGTGGGGGCACAACAAGGCTTAGGAACCGTCTCCGGGTTAATAAAATGAACCTGGGAAGAAATAAGGGAGTTAAATGTTAAATTCGTCATTACACCACAAACATAAAAAAAAAAAAAAAAAGGATGCGTCATACACTGAATCTGCGATCTGCAACTGCTTCGGCTTATTAAACGCAGAAGTTTCAAACAGCGGCTACATTGTCTTGACAGTTGATGAGATGATTAGACTCTTAACATGACTGCTGGGTTTATGTTCCCTGCTTTCATGGTTACTCACAAGGGTTTGCACAATGGCATGGTTTGTGGCGTTCATGTAGGAGTTCAGCGGGAAGGCACACTCTCCCTCACAATAGTACGCCGCATATCCTTCTGGAGCGATGATCCAGTCCTGAGGGTCAGGGAGACGGAGGGAAATTTAGGTTGTAGAAGTGGGAAATGGTATTTATTTACCCTTTGATAGGGACCCGGTTACCGCCTTATCTTTGATTCTGGTGTCTCTTAGGAGAATATTATAATTGTACCCTGTCAGCTGTCAATCAAATTATGAATGTACGGGTGCAACGCACAAATATTTTCATTAGCTTTTAATCTGCTCGTTATTTTCGAGAGAGAGAGAGAGAGAGAGAGAGAGAGAGAGAGAGAAAGAGAAAGAGACAGACAGACTGACAGATAGACAGACAGACAGACAGACAGAGAGACAGACAGACAGACAGACAGACAGAGAGACAGACAGAGAGACAGACAGACGCTTTATTGATCCTGAGGGAAATGTAGGCATCCAGTAGCTTAAAATACATGACATTACATATCACATATCTGCCCCCCCCCACACCATTAACAACTGTTACAAATACAAAAATACACTGCAACATTTAACAGTGGCTGTGTAAACCTGAGCAGATTTAGTGCAAATATAATATAAATAATGGTCTATAACAAATTCCCATAACTATTTGTCAGCTCAAGTTGATATATTTAAATTGCTTGATTTGCCTGACCAAACGATATCCAAAGATATTTGATTTGCTCTCATAGAATACAAAGAAAACCAGAATATATTTACATTTGAGAAGCTGGAACCAGTGGCATTTATACTGGAAAAATACTGAAATGATTAATAGATCATAAAAAGTGTTGCTAATCAGTTTTCTCTTGTTAGACCAATTGATTAACTTACTAATTGTACTATATACTGTCCGGCCTGATCGAGCTATATAATCAGCCTGTACGTAGCACCGCTTGGAGAGATTTTAACTGTAGCAGACTTGTTCCCTGTGGAAATAACAACTATGGGCTCAAGTATTATGTGGACTGGTTCTAGTGTGCCATTATTAAGGATACTGGGATAAGACTTGAACCAGGAGTGTCTGATTTAGGCTTCAATTGGGCCAAGCAATTTTGGGCTACCTGGGAGAGGAATGTTTTCCGTACCTGCCACCCCAAGTCTCTGAAACTGACGTAGAGCTCGTGCTTCTTACACGCCTGCTTCTGATCAGTACTGCTGTTTTCTGAGGAAGAAGACAGATGGACAGAGAGAGAGAGAGAGAGAGAGAGAGAGAGAGAGAGAGAGAGAGAGA
>CALSBV010012228.1:2168868-2191952 GCA_943590825.1 Bovichtus diacanthus | reverse complement strand
TCTCTCTCTCTCTCTCTCTCTCTCTCTCTCTCTCTCTCTCTCTGTGTTTTAAGCACAGTACTGGGAACAAGTAAGTCATAGTTTCCGTCAGCTAAAAGGAGAGAGGGGAAGAAAAACGAAGTGCAAGGAAAGGGCAGATTGCTCAAAATGTTTATCCTATAAAGAGTAGCGAGGGTTTGATCTCTTGGGTACCGGGTGACTACCCACAGTAGGGCGATTACCGCGTTAGGAAACATCCTGTCCACTGGCGACTACTGATGACATCATGCCTGTGTGATGTATTTGTACTGCTATAAGGCCTGACAGCACTGGCTCCCTGGGAACGGGTCAGCGGAGTTTCATGCTATAACTTACTCACACTTAACGACCATTAACGCACCGCGTGTGTGCGCGTGTGCATGCGCGATCGTAATACACATGCCTTTGAGCCTGTGTGCCAGTAGAAGCAGTAACCACAGGAAGATGAGTCTTTACATTTAAGGCTTGTGGTCAAAACCAAACTTTTCTGAGTTCTCCAGCCTGAGGGCCATCGAGAGGTCTCAGATTATACTCACAGCCACTTTGTTGACCTCTCTCTCTCCCTCTCGCTGAAGCCATCAAACATGCCTGCACTCTGCTCCCGTAAACTGTAGTGCTGGGTTCCACCTCATGCTCCGCTGGGCATCATGGGCCAGAGATTTATACTGGAAATGTAACAGCCTGGAACTCACAGGAATGTATCTGACCGTAAAGCCTCTCATTGCCGCTTCACCTCGACACAGCAGCTGTGCTAAAGGGTCGGTTCATCCGAACTACAAAGTTACAAATTGTCTTACTTCTACTGGTCTCTAGCCATGAAGGTAGTTTTGGTTTAAAAGGAAAAGTTTGACATTTTAGGAAATACGATTATTCGCTTTCTGGCAGAGAGTTTGTTGTGAAGATTGAAATCACTCTCATGGTAACTCACGGTTAAAAACAAAGCTGGAGCAGCTGGTTATCTTTGCTTAGGATAAGGACTGAAAACAGGGGGAAACGTCTAGCCTGGCTCTCCCCGAAGGTAACAAAATTTACCTCCCAGCTCCTTTAAAGCTCACAAATTAACACAGAATATCTTGTTTGTTTAAATCAACCCCCATAACATAACCCCCTATATATTAATTAGTAAACTTTAGAGTTGCTGGCGAGCCGATTTTGGGACCTACAGATAAAGCCATGCTGGGTTTCCAGTCTTTGTGCTGAACTAAGTCAGTAGTTTCATATTTCACGGACAGACATGAGAGTAATATCAATGTTCTCGTCTAATTTGAGGCTTCTTTGATATGGGTTTATATTATGGATGAACCTCTCTTTTACTGTGAGCCAAAGTGGTGAATCTCAAGATCCCACACTGCAGTGATTGCAGGTCCTGCAGGACAAATAGTCATCTCCAAAATTGGAACTTTAGACATGTTTCCTCAGAGGTCTGTCAAGATTGTACATTAGTGAACGGCAACGGTGACAACAAAGGAACCACATCCTAAATCTTCAGCGGTCATTGTTCTGTGGTATGATATAATGTGTTGAGAGACAGGAATGAAGGGGTGTGGAGAGATCTGTGCCAAGCAATGAGGGATCTTGCTGTGCTAATGCCACAGTAACCATCTGCACTTCCTCTTAACTGCAGGATAAAACAACTCAGAGACGTGGAACCACAGCCATTCAGTTTCCCCCTCTCACTCTTCCCCTCATCCCCTTGTTTTTATGTTCTTTAATTTTGTGGCCACAGGGGCCACACCCTCCTGGACCAGCCAAGCCGCCTCTTATTATAGAACTCAGGAAAATTCACATACAATACGCACATTGGCACAAAGAGACACACAGATTTCCCGGTGTCTACATAAAACTTTTTATAATTTCCTCCTGCATCACAGAGTGGCCTCTTATGTACACATGACGGGCATATTGGCACCCTGATTTTAACAGTGTGTTGTTTATTTTGTTTAATTACAGCCCATTGCTTTTTTTTTTTTTATTTTTTTTTTTAAATAAACAAAATAGCTGTGGAGGGAACACAAGGGAAACACAGCTGCACGCTTGCCTAAATAAATAGAAACCCGCTACATGCAGTTCATATTCTACACTGCACAGACGCAAAATTTCATCACTTATCATAAAAATAAAAAAAAACTCTTGCATACAGTTGTTGCTTGGCTTTTACAAGCTTTGATTTGGCTGTTGGAACCTGTTGAGGAATCTGGTCAGTATTACGGGCTTCCGCTAACGCAATCTTCTGCTAGGAGAACTAACACACATCACACAGTGCAGCTGGTGACTGGGCAGGGTAAGTGGCTCTGAAATAGTGTTTTACTATGCACAAACACACACATAACTGCCTTAACACGAACGCTGTAAAGCACATTATGTTCCCACGAGGAAAAGGAAGACTAATGCACTAGTTTTAAACATATGCACGACATCCACTGGTTATCTACCTTTCCCCTCTCCTTCTCTCGGCCTTGCCTTTCCTTCTCTCCTTTTTCCTTGTCCTCTCGTCTCCTTCCTCATCTCCCCTCTGCCCTGTCAGTGACCCAGTACCAAGCTAAGAGTGTTGTATTTGTTTTTGCAGCAGCGGAGCAGTTAGTCCCAGGATCTCCGGCCCACATCTGCTCTCGCGGCTTTGCTGCGTGGTTCCCGGCGTCATAGAAGTGCAAGGGAGTCTCATGTGCTGCCGGTCAATGATAAGGCAAGGCCAAAGTAACCCAGATGAAAGAGAAGTGGCTAAACGGGTGAAAATGTCATTCATTCGTTCTGGTATCCACTACAGCTCACTTTAATGTATCAATTATTTCTCTTTCTCTATGCAGTGGTCGCATTTTGGGACAATTATGCGAGTTTAACACAGAATTGAAGCTATGTTTGGAGAGACAGGAAGAAATAAGAAAAAGTCAGAGCAGGAGAGTGAAACTATTAGAAAAACTAAAATGAGCCCAACATTCCTGGCAATGAAGGAGCTCCGTCCATCATTGTAGCAGAGCTAGAACGCCCGCTGCTTAGTACATCTGGGCCTTTTGACCACTCGCCACATTGTCAAGTCCCACCCGCAGAGAGTTTCATCATCCCTCCCAGCAAGTGCCTTAGCCTGGCCAAGAGCAAAGAGGCTCTGCTATGTACATCCAGATGTCATCCTGGACTCCTGGGTTCAACAGGTGAATCTGAGAGATTATAAATGGAAAGAAAACAACTGGATTTGCTCTGCGGCTGTGGGCTTTATAAAGCTGCCTGAAGCTTAAGAGAGGTGAGATTTTTTTGTCTCCATTTGTGGTATTTATTTACCCACCAGAACCCAGTGTAATACATCAAACTGTGGCGAGCATTAAGAGAAATTACCTGACAGGAAGGTAGGGCTATCTGTACCAACTGTTACATTCCTCTGCTTCTGCTCACTCCCTGTCCAGCAGAAGGCAATAAAACATGCACTCAATAACACTAATTAGCTCCAGAGACATTCCTCTCGAGGCAAAATAGCTAAAGTGCGCGCGCGTTTGTCTCCACACATGTATGCATGTGCGTACATATACGTGCATGTGTTTTTAGTTCACCTAGGAGTGTATACAGAAGCGATTACATAAATCTACGGGAGGGAGAAAGGCGCACTAACGGTGTCAAGGACAGGCTGCATACAGATGAATGACTGGCCTTCATCACATACTTATGTTTTAATTTTTGGGTCCTCATGTGATGAAAACTAAGCAGCTTCAAGTGTGAGATGGAGAGACTGAGACAGACAAATCCATCAAATAGCAACAACTCAACGAAAGTACGAGTGTGTGTGTGTATTTACGGGCGAGAGGAGTGAGAAATGAAGTACAGAGAAAGGGCAAGCTGTGTTTTGGGTTCAGAGAAAGTGTGTGCATGAGTGTATGTATGTGTGGATGTGTGTATGTGTGAGGGAGAGGTGGAGAGTGGAAAAACACACAAAAGAACTTGAGAAAGTGTTGAAATGTTTTATGTCTGGAAGCACGGGAGGTTTAAACCCCTGGAGGTGAGGGCCAGAGCAGGAGGTTGGAGACTAAACACCACACAACACCACTGGGACCATATGATAACTAACTAATTAAAACTAGGAGGCCAGTGCTGATAATCAATATGTTGGTTCAGGAAGGTAGGGAGGGAAATTTGGTATCAGATGGTCATGCGTGTGGGACAGATTGGAGACAGGGCCAGACATGATGGTGGAGGTCGAGAGGAGGGAACTTGTTGGACTCTGAAAAGATAAAGTTTCTCTGCACAGCTGCTTTGGCCTGCAGACAGAGGGAAACATCTGTATTAGCCTCAGCACCATGGGCAGCCCATTGTGAAGAGGAATGCAAGGAGCAATACAAAAAGGGTGGGGAGAGAACGAACAGGAGATATGAGTATGTTTTTTTTTTTTTAAAGAGAGATATTGGAGCTTTTCCATTGAAATTGCACGTGTGGACCTCTCAGCTTCCTGGCTATAAAACTAGAGCTGCGTGCCTCTAGCGTGACTGCAGTGTGACACAACTGCTTCCGAGCATGCGGCTGTGAGCGAGCCGGTGACACAATGCTGTCTGAACGCCAAAGCCTCTAATAAATCCAAACTAATTTACCAGTTACACATTTCTTCCCCTCTCTGCTCTCATTACCTTCCCATTAGCGTGTTCTATAAAGCAGAGAGAACTGGCAGACAAACTGTGCGGCAGCTCTTATGGGAGCAGACGGAGGGCCATGAATGATGGAGGGCCAGGTGGCGCACCCGTCACCAAGGTAGCGCAGAAGACAATCGACCTGCTGGTGGACTGACTCACTCAGCCAAGTCTGTTATGATACCTCTCCCTTCTCTGATCAAAACCTCAATTCGCTGGTTAAATATAGAGGAAAAGCTTCAACATGACACAACACTGCTAAAACGGGTCACCATGTGTGATATCAAAAATGTTGCATATTTCAAGTGTGCAACAATGAGAGAAAGAAAGCAGTGGAGCTTTGTTTGTGTACTGCTTTTTTTTTTTTTTTTTTTAAATCTGTTTACTGAAATGTATCACATCTGGTGCATATTAACAGCAGCAGCACACTGAGCAATTAAATGCACCCTGGTAGCGTGTTCTTTTCAATGACTCGATATTTTTACACTTTTTCGATGACTTTACTTTACAGCAGCAGCAGCAGCAGCAGCAGCAGCACCCCCTCTGAGTGTGCAGACATACAGGCTGATTTACAGCATCACTGCTACACATGCAAGGACCAACCAGCCAAGGCCTAGTTACTGAAAAAGGTTAAAAAAAAATTTTTTAAAAAAAGATTAACAAGCACCCTAAGAGCAACAAGCCAAATGTATGTGAAAACACTTAAAAAAAGTAGTCTAATAAATGTAATCAAAGCAATAAAACAGTGTTACTGTTACACATTACACGAGACCAAACTCAACCGTGTAAAAGAACAACTTCAATAACTCATTTTGTATGTTTTGAATTACTGCTTTCAGCTTTGAATCATTAAAAAGAAATGCTATTATATATATATATATATATATATATACATACATCATAATCATTGTAATCCCTTTTAAAGGATTTACCTCTTTACTGGGAACCAATGGGCTTGGGGCTAAATGCCAAATGCTAAAAGTAGTAAGAGACGGACAAATATAATAATATGCATAATATACGTATACATGTATACTGTTGGTTTTGGTCTTTTCATAGGATTTGTTGACAATTACAAAAAAACATTAGTCTTATCATTTAACTTAGGACAATATCATGATAAGACCATATCATAACAATATGAATCCGCTGAAGATAAATTAACCACTGCACTGAATTATTGGCCATCCCTAGTTTACACACACACACACACACACACACACACACACACGGAATGTAGAGTTTCCTCCTTTCCTCAACTTCACCTAAGGCTACGTTAATCCATGCCAGACTGCATGAGAAAAGACAAAATAAGGAAGCGGTGACTAACACACCTCATGATAACATTTTACAGTAAAAGACTACCACCCCCTCTCCAAGCTAAATACAGGTGATGATGTTGCTACTGTTTCAGTCATCCAGGATGCAAATAGCAGACATCCAAGTCTCAGCCTTTTCCTGTGGTCTGGGAGGTGTAAATGGGAATTTCAGGTTTGACATTATGAGTGTTTGTGCGTTAGATAGCCGAGTATGAACGGCCTGTGTGAGAGTTTAACATGAACCGAACTGAACTGCAGCGGAGCGTGGGCCAAAGTAGCGGCCAAAAGCCCTGGAAGCTGTGGTTTGTTGAGGAGGAAATGCCTTAATTCACGGTGGCTGAGGGCTAATGCTGCCAGAGACCACAGGGACTACATTAAATAATAGTTACTAAAAAGGATGTGTCTGTGTATGAGTATAGATGTGTGCGCAGGCGGACAGATTTTTATAAATGTTGGCAAGTAATATGTTAAAATGCACATTTTATTATTATTATTATTATCTTTTTGTACCTTTATGTACACTTTTCTGTCGCCACCTTGAGAGACAGAGAATGTGCATGTTGCCTTCACTTGCTGGCGCGTTATCGTGGCATGTCCGGCACACACCCAGTGCCTGGGTGACCTGTGTTTCGTGTAGCAGTGTACATTCTGAATGTATGCTGTAAGCCATTTACACAGCTGGGCTTTTAAACTGAAGTGACTCAGCGAGAGGACGTCCCTGGCCTGGGGTCTCTCACTAAGCCCACACCCGCCCTGGCTGGCTGCACTGGAGACTGCAACACTCTCACAAGATGACAACAAAGTGTAGCAGCTCCCCTGAGTGGCAATCAGGAAGAAGCCAATCCTTTTTCTTTTTCTTTTTTTTTTTTTTTAATATGAAGTTTAGTGCTCTGAGATATTTACTTTGACTTAGTTTGCGTTCAATCACTGCAGATCTACGGGGCACCCATAGTAAAATCAGATGTGTTCTCGTCACAGTATTTAGCCTTAAGTACAAACCAGGCCTCTCTTGAAGCAGTAACCAGTGTGCAAAGTCTGACTAATGCACCTTGGCACGGTAGTTATGGAGACATGCAGAGCTTTGAGGGACAGTTTTTAAATAAAAGCCACACTCATTTTGCTCTCAGACAACCTAAATAAGAAAACAAACCCACAACGAGCAAATGTGGAAAGGAAGGAATTTGGAGAGGAAATAGTCAATCCATTCGATAGCCATCCCTTACTCCTCTGTGTGTGTGTGTGTGTGTGTGTGTGTGTGTGTGTGTGTGTGTCTCTCTCTCTCTCATGGGAAGGGTAATGAAACAGCATACTATGTTCTGTTTTGAATCAAGCTGCCTGGACAAATATTTGATGGTATTACACGATACTCGGGGACAAATCGAAAAATGAAGCCTATTGACAGATGCAACACGTGGCAGATAAAACACACACAAACACACACACACACACACACACACACAATACCCACTTTATATTCAAAGGAGAGACATATGTGTGTGCAACGAGGAAGACTCAACCTGGACAAATGCCATCAGTAATTTCATTAGCCACAAGACTTCAGGAAGGCAGTGCGACTTTCTTTCCATGATCCTCTAATATATTTAATCAAATGTTCTCTCCAGCCGATGTGACCCATCTTTGTTTAGATGTTTCTGTCGGCTTTATAAGCGTCATTCTTGCCAAAGAAATGGAACGAGTCCCGACCATCTCTCGTCTTTCTTTCTCTCTCAAAAGCTCCCTTCTTCCTTGTCTGCTTACTGCAGCCTCGGCCCTCGATTTTGCGAGTCTCTGTGGTCAAATCCATCTGTGTGACAGCCTGTCAAAAATAGTCACAATGCAGCAGCTCCCAACGTAATTACACAGTGCAGTGGAGGAACCAGTGTCACCTCCCTCTCTATTGCCAAGACGCTCCAACAATGATCTTTCCAGGATTGTATGCAAACTTCCAACTCCTTGCAGAACTTCACCAAAAGTGTGGTGGCTCGCAAACCTTTAACCACCTCAGAGTTTCATCTGTCCTGTCCCCAATTTACAGTTCACGTTTAATATACTAAACTATACACAGCTACCCCTCTGGCAGTTGCTGTGACTGCATCATTTATTGAGCAATTTTAATTATAATGATGCATTTATCTATCCATAAATCTGACACCGCCTGCTAATGTTGTGATTATTTGGACTTAATAATCTCTGATTGCTGCTGACGGCAATACAAGTTTGACTGTTTGATTTGCATAAACATTCTAATAAAATAAGTAGTCCGGGGGAGCATTTAACAACCAAGGACTAAACACAACTAGTCTATTGGAGGGTTGTTCATCCTACAACAAAATGACTCATTGTGTGACTAACTGAAACTAACTTTGGATCATCATTGACTGGCATTATTTTGTGGCCTGAGTGTCTACAGGGCTGTCTCCAGATTAGAGTGAAGGGAGGACCCAGTGCACTTTGAACCCATTCTGCTGTTGACTTACTCATTCTTTAGATAACACATGGTTGACATATTAGCTGCTGGCTGGTCCATCATCCACAGCTCCAGCACCTGAACATTAGCTGGTTACAGCTGTTTAACAGAGACGGACCCTGGAATGTGACACTCCTGGTATTAGCTGGATAACTGCACCCAGTTGTATGCAAACATGGTTGTTGTGCTGGTCTCCTGTGTGCGCGTGTAGGTGTAATATCAGAAAAGATACAAAGTAAGTAGCAAGACAAAATCCACAATGATTCTCATAGATGTCATTTGACTGAAATACTCAAAACCAGCAGTGTGTTGCAACAAGTGGAGAGCAATACTTGCAGTGAGTATATAGACTATATTCATATGGCTGACCACTCGACAAAAGCTACAGAAAAACTTCAAACAAAAAATGTGTGAAAAGACTGTCCATTAAAAAAATCATTCATATTTCTTTTTTAGGTTTTGAGTAAAAGAAATAATCACCTAATCATATAGTACTTTTTTAAAAAAAAAAATTTTATAACAAAACTATTATTATTAAAGTATTGTGCTTGAGAGAATAGAGACTGACTGGACTGAGTAATGGTGAACAATAGTGACTTAAAGTGGCCTGAATCTTTCCCATCACCACAACAGCTCTAGAAATCTTATAACTCGTAAAATTGTATTTTCAATAGTTTGTGGTCGAGCAGAATACGGTGCCTACCCAAATTGACAAAGCTCATGACCATGTCTGCGTCGTTCAAGAAGTTGTTGTCTTGCAGGCTGGCTATCGGGGGCCCCTGGGTGGTGAAGACGGGCTTGTAGGGATAGGAGTATCTGTCCTCGTCCCCCTCTGTGGACATGGCGTTGTACAAATCTAACATAAACATCGGGGCAGCGTTGTGCTTTCCGTGGAGGTGGGGTCGCGGCCGGTGCGGCAGCCCCAGGATCGACAGGATCTCCCGCTGCATCTCTCTGCGCTCCTGGCTCTTCAGTCGACGGTGGATGAAACTGGAGTGGAACTCGTTGTCTAAAGTAAAGTTCGTGAAAGCGGTATCCGCCAGGACGCAGTAGCTCCAAACCAAGAGCAAAGCCGGAGCACGTCTATCCAAAATCGGTGCCATGGTACTCGCCGTGCGTAATTGCGCCCCGTTCTGTTAGCCGACACTCTGGGAAATGGATATTGAACTTGTAGCAAGGCAGCCTGTGTTCAATATCCAAAAGTCAGGTACGGACCCTCATATTGAGGGAAGTGCGTCCAAATGAAACATCAACGTCACTTCGAACCAACAGCTACCAACCGTAGTGCAGCACGCAACTGCAGAGTGGAGGCTGCGAGCAGACGCGTTTCACCGGGAGAGACACGAGCAAATTAAGAGGAGGCGCTGTGTGCTGGGAGGAGCAGGAGGGGGAGGGAGAGGGAGAGAGACGGAGGGAGAGGGAGAGAGAGGGAGAGAGAGAGAGAATGTTGTGGCTCCTAATGGGGATAGAGCTAAGTTGGCCTTTGTTACCAGTTGGTGAAAGGCTTGAGGATACATGTGCAAATACAAAACGGATAAGGACGGGATTTGTATCATGATGCTTTAGTTTATGATAAAGCACATTTCGTCATTCCTTTCCCACAAGTCTTCGCTAGTATGCTTGTGTGGATTCAATAATGACAGATGTCCAGACAGTGACAATAGGCCTTTCAGTGTTAGTGTAGTTAGAGTAATTATTTTACTGTGTGGGTGAATACTTAAACACTGTCGGGAGAGGTTGCAACATGCAGCTGCAACGCTGCCACTTTAATAGTTACTCTGCGATCTACAGGTGCACCCAAGTGAATACTTTGGTTCATATGGTTGAGAGACTTAAAAAGCCGGTTGTCTTTTGATGTCTAAGAGGTGCTATTACAGCCATTTCATGCTGCATTTTAAAAAAAGATATCCAAGCTTTCTATCCCCACTGCTGGAGCAGGAAGTTTGTGACAAAGGCAGCAGCGCACAGACAGAGAGCAGACCGCGAAGGAGGGGTGCAGATGTTTGGCAGCTGCTTCATCCCTCCATCTGCCCCCCTGGCCCCAGCACCTCTTAAACACCACACTTTTATGGAACGCTCCTGACCCTCTTGTGTGCTCTGCTCTCGCTGACACAGGCTGAGGGATTTCCGATGCACCAGGAACGAGCGCTTTATCTAGACAGACCTCCTTAAACCTTTTCACTACACAGAGAGTGGAGTTTTAAAGGCTCTGTAGTTGAGATGTTTTAGGGCTATAGCTTGCCAGGTGATTTTTATGACAATAAAATTAGACTTCAATGGCACAGCACGAGAGGCTGCCAGACGGCTTAAGCCATGATTGCAAACAGAGGAAGGGAGGAAAGGAGGCAGAGCGTGTCTTGGGGTCTTCTACACTTAGCTCACCTTCCTGCCCATTTAATGTGGTTGTTCTTGTCTTCAAAGGCGTTCCACTCCTCTTTTTTCCAATGACAATTCAACATGGCTTAAAGCTGAAAGCTTACAACGCCTGCCACTACTCATTCTGTATATCTAATCCTCTATTTGCTTTTAAATGGCCTTTCAGTAGTAGCCTGTAACATATAAACATTTCTATCCGGTGCCTCAGATAGAATCAGCTAATGGCCGCAGGTGTTTACATTACAGCAGTTTCCGACAGGGGACTTGAAAGGGTCGAGGTTTCAGTTATAACTATACATCTTCCTCTCTTCCTCTCTCTCTCACTTTCTTTACGCCCCTCTCTCATTGTCTTACGCTCGTTCTCTTGCTCTCTCACCCTTGCTGTAAGGTTGGTGAGGTCAAACCCCCCGGTGCTCTTCCAACAACCCCCAGCCCTTGGCTCAGTTTGTGCCCAGAGAGGGGTTGACAATCCTGGGCAGGATAATAGGAACAGACCCCCCTTTGTTTGGGCCTCCACGGGCCTGATGACAGTCACAGTAAACAGTGGGCACAGGCTGAGGCCAGGCTGGGTGAGCTGCACTGAGGGGCCTTTGACAAGGAGAACTAAAGCAGAAAAGCAGAACAAATAGTGTTTGAACCTTCCGTCGACGACACACACACAAAAAAACTGAGAACGCGAAAGAATTGACACATTTCTTTAAAGAATTTCACACTAAACTCAACATTTTGTCTCACAACTACCTACATATTTACGCATCCAGTGATTCACACCGCCAAGACCTGTACCATTACATTTAAGGCAATTAAGTAGTAAAATAAAGCACACACTGATACTGCCTACCTGACTGTTGAAGAGAGAGGACGCACTTCTGCCAGTAGAGCCGGTATAAATCAATTGAGGGCAGAACTGTGGTGAGTTGGACGGCTCTTGTACAACCACGGCCATGAAGCATTATACTTTTAAGGCTTACTTAGGTGAGCTCATAAGATCTTTACTTGTCATATTTATGGTCAGTTGCTATGGGCAGTTGTTGATCTTCAATTTCATTCAGCTCAAATTCAGCAGTCGGCCTAAGGCCTTTTGAGTGCACACACATACACTCTTCCCACTATGATCTCAGACAGTCTGCACAAATACACACCTCCGCACTGCAACAGGTTAGAGCATGATACTAGGCTCCAAAGAAGACCACACAGCAGTGCAGTGAAACATCCCTGGAAACTCTTTCAAACCCCCACAAGAACACAAGAACACACTTTTCATCCCCACATAATACTGTTCCCTTTCTTTCTCCCTTTGTATCCATTGTGAGAGTTGCTGCTCTTTCCATATGCCTGCTTATCTCTTTTTAGGAGCTCAAAGCATGCGGTCGGAGGTCAGATTAATATTTATTTCATGTGTTGCCTCAGAGAGCAGCAGGCAGCAGTCCTTTGAAGGCCTGTGTATGCTGGGAGGCGGATGAGGTTCGGTGGAGGGGGGTCCCGACCGAGCAGACCTACAGACGATACAGTAAAACTTTTTTCAGTGTAAACTGACCCTCAAATGAAGCAGTGTGGGGTCGGGGTGCAAGGACAGGAGAGGGTGGAGGCACATTTTTTCCTCTCCCCCCTCCCCGTCTGCCTGTCCTGTCCGCCCTTGTCTACGTTTTTGGCGTAACCCCACTGTGTGCACTGCACAAACCAGCGGCCTGTTAAAACAGCCAAACCAGGTGGAGCTGAGCTATTGCAAATGTTCCCCTTCTGGTGTCTCACACTTCCAGGGGCCTCATGAACATATGAGGCACAGCTGTGAGACAGGCAGAAGAAAGAGAGGGGGTGGGTATAAGAAACAGCTTTGAAATAGTTCACTTGGTAAATCCAATTTAAGTTTTGGGCTTGATAGCATTTTTCACAATGTGGATCCAGTATAGAAATATTGAATCCAAGTGCGCTCCCCATATCCAATCCATTGAGTTTTGCATTTATTGAAGTTACACATCACTTCATTTTCAAGACCTAAAACTCAAGTTTGGCCAGATAGATTACTTATTTAGCTAAATGCCTATTTTCCATGCACAATGCTGAAAAGACGACATAGAAATTAGAAACTGGAACAATTGCTACCCAATCCCCATCACATTCTCACATTAGTTTGGCATAAGATTCAGTAGCATGACAGCAGCACATGTCTAAATAGCATTCAACGATTTTCTGCTGAGGACTACGTGATGATCTTATTTGAAATACTGCACCTTGCAATCCTCACTGCCATCACTCAGTACCTACTTTCGTCTGTATCCGGTATGTCCTGTCACTCCCGCGTCTGTCTGGAGGCAGATATGCGACTAGGGAACACCAGAGTAGCTTGGATCTGATTCATAGCTCTCAGCAGTCCAGCCAGACCCATCAGTCATAGTTGGTGTCACTGAGATACCGTTTTAGCTAAGCTTTCCAAAATGTCTGGCTTAGTTGAGCTTATGCTTTGCAGGATGTTATCACTCAGGCACTCTGTCACTTGTGTCATCGGCACAGAGTACAGGCTTGACACTGAGCTGGTCTCTTCACCTACCCAGCCACATACTTATCAGCATCCATTACTGAGGTGTGAGGGCCTGATAAAGGTCTACCCAGTTCCATGCAGCTCACGGCAGAGGTCCCATTTAGATTGTTGTCTCTGCAGACAGAGGCCTTGCCCCTTTGACTCTTGCTCTCATCACTCTGTAAGTCTGTGTTGGTCTGTCAATCAGAGGGGACCCTGGGTGATCAGTCAGCTCCTCTTTAGGGGATGCTGGTCTGAGGAGCCATTAGAGAGGAGGCTGCATAGCCAGACTAGCCCAGGCCAAAAGCTGATGAGAAACAGAGGAGAAGGAGAGCCTGAGGTATAAAGTGTGTGTGTGTGTGTGTGTGTGTGTGTGTGTGTGTGTGTGTGTGTGGTTGGGGGGGGCAGAGGAGGAGGAGGTGGATGTGCTGAACTATGTGGATTGTGAAGGGAGGGCAGCTCTGTTTTCTATTTGTGAGGATTAGGTTGACAGATCTGTATTTAGTTTCTTTGGGCCTCTAGCTACAGCTAATCCCCCTCACCTGCAGCGAGTGCCCCCACTCTCTTTCCTCTGACCCTGCAGCCCCTTACTTCCCCCATGTTTCCCCCCTCCTGCCCAGTACAAACACTCATCCCAAGACAAGCACATGACTCGTTGCACTCTGTCTCCTCAGGTTAGGGCCTCACACTCGACACAAATCTCTCCCGGGCCAAAGGAACAGCAGGGGTCTCAGCCTTTCTGGAACAGATGAAAAAAGGACCCCCACAACCTGTGGTCTTCCACATGTTAAGATTTTTTTTCAGCTTGGGTGAGGGGTTGTCCCTCATCACTTAGAGATAGCAATTACTCAGAAATTAAGAGCCATTACTACGGAAGCAGCTTGTCAAAGCCACTCAGGGGAAAGGGGACCTTTGGTAAAGCTGCACATTAGGAAATATTCAGGGTCAGGTCAGGGGCACAGACCTCTTCTCTTTAGATCCTGGCTCCCACACACTCTGATCAGGCCTTCACACTGTGAAATAAAGACCGCAGTGCCTCCGCAAACACACACAGCGTGCCTGCCAACAATTGTTGAAGGTGCGGACTCTGCATGACCTAACAGTATTAAACTCTAAGCACATTTCTCTGTTTTAACAATAGAGTGACATGACTGCAACATGATGCAACAAAGAGACTGAAACAGGTTTTGAAAGGTAGTCGATGAAGCATTATGTGGGATTTCCTCAAGGCGTAATGCCATTTTAATGTTTGGAGCTTAAAACAGCTGTACTTGTGAATTATATCTAAAAATCACTTCCACATGGCTGACAGATACAATATATATTTGGATTCACTGAGACTCTAACCACAGTCAATTATCCAAGACCCACCCTACTGCAAACCACCTCCCACACAAACAGAAACACACACATACAGTAGACACACCACTGGACAAGTAGCAGCAAGCTCACATAAAGGGTCTCATTACTGAGTGCCACAGAGGGTGCTAATGGGGATTTTACTTAACACCACCAGCATAGGCCTACTACTTTACACCAATGAGGTGCTAACTGGCCCACACGCATTCATGGATCTTATTAATGGACAAAGCTTGCAAATGTGCACTGACCTTTAGCATGAGGAGGAGGACTGTTAGCTGCTTGCAGTCATTTCCGGGCTATGTGTCTGTAAGGACATCACTACTTGTTGGAGGTTATTTAGTCTGGTATTTCAACCGCAGCAATCCTGATCACACAAATACAGAGGAGAAGATTTAGCACATCAAGTCAAAAAGCAAATCACAACAGAAGTGGTTTCATATAATTGTGGCAGCATATCATAAATGCTGAATCGTGCATTCAAAACTCAAAGGGCAATAAGTGTTTATATAATAAACACTGTGTAGGCCTATAATGCACATTATTTCATATATGTGTAGCATAATCTACAATGTATATATTTTATAAACTGGTTATTGACTGGATATGGATGTATGTGGTCTATACATAAGCCCTTTCATGGAGTGGCCATCCGGAACAGAAAAAGGAGAAAAGGTGGAGCTGAGAGAGACATTACAAAGAGAAAAGCTTTGAAGGAAAGTATAGCTAAATGCAGCAAATGTACAGATATGTTTAAAAATTTTTTTTTTTTTTTTAAAAAGACAAATGCTGCCCTTAGCACTTTGTTATATCACAACTGCCCTTTCAGAGTTAATTCTATGTTCTCAAAAATGATTAAATGGCATCAACATTTAATCAGAAGATTAAGCAGAAGATTTCCGTGTGTGTGGTAATAATAAATGGCAATAATATTGAAAATAAAGACCTGTGTACTCTTTTCTGCCAGGTGGAAGTACATGCAGTTACTCAGAGCCTCCAGTTTCAAGAGGATCAACACAAGTGCTGTCAGAGCTCTGAGGAAATGCCAGGTGCAAAAGAAAAGACACTCCAAAAGAGAAAACATTTATACATGTAGCCTTAATTATGGAGGTGCAATTGACTAACCCTTGAAACCAAAGACACATGGCAGATTTGAACTATTTTTTAAAAATGTGTTTAAGCAGTTTTGTGTGTACGAATACAACTATAAAGATACGTTACTGGTATAAAGAGTAATCTGAAAAACATTTCAACAAAACGGTGACAGTATACATGCTTATGTTTTGAGTTTCCTTGGAAAGCACTTTGTACTTAAAAGTGCTGTCTAAATAAAAATTATTATTATTATTATTATTATTATTGATACTCAGTTCCACTGTAGTTAGGTACAGTACTTCATTGAATGTACTTAGCTACTTCCACCACTTCATGTAACTTATTAGGGTAAACTGGGGGCTAATCTTTAGACATATCTAATGTCCTCACTTGAATCCCATTCAGAAACAGTGAATATAGGCTACACTAATATCATGTTGTGAATACCGTCTTACCGTGTACATGTGGTGCCGGTGAAGTATACATAACTGTTGTTCAGTCTCTGTGGTCCATGGTCTCTTACTACATCCATGGGTCCATGTTCAAAACAATTTAGCAAGGTGAATTCTTCCGGGTGGAAATTCAGCCAATCAGTCAGCTAGGCAAATCGCGCGAGATTTCCACAAAATCCTTGCGCGGGAACGTCGTTGCCGTAATAACTTTTTTTCTGTCAGATGTCACTCATGGGATCCCCTGTGTTTTCGGAATTTGACAAGCTCCGTGCTGAACTGCTGAACAATGTCGAGGTCATAACAGACTGCCAGCGTGCCGAAGAAGAAGTCCGCCAGTAAGTTGACGTGACGTTAAACTGGGTTCGCGAGCTTTCATCCTGGTTCCCAGTGCAACAGGAACAGGTGCCATCGTGGTCTTATAGCAGGGTTCTCCTGTAGCAGGGTTCTCCTATAGCTGGGTTCTCCTATAGCTGGGTTCTCCTATAGCTGTAGCAGTACAGTAGCTATCACTTTCATATCTAATATTAGACCAGTGTTGGCAATACTGCAAATGAATGAACGACACTGCTTTAGGGCAATAATGGAAGTACCTTGATTTATCAGGTATTTCATTCGCTGCGTTACTCAAAAATAAACATTCCCGTTTTATTGTTTGATCCATAAACTGTTTCTCAGTTTTTCCAGAAAATGTACTATACTCTTAACTATATGTATATCAAGCCCATATTCAAAGCACTGAATCTTTATTTCCAGCAGGGAAATTTTGAGCCGCATTGAAAACGTAATCCTAGGAATAGTGACAAGTCTTTCCAAAGATGAAGGCCCTGTCCTGGCACTGCCCAACAGATCCAGCTGGGCCAACGTCAGGTAACTTTATTCAAGCACGCTGTAGCATGAAACGTTTTTTCTAGCCGCCCTGAACACTGCAGTCGTTTTAAACACCGACTGTGTGGGATCTGTGTAAGCCGTCTGACCTTTTTAAAAGATAAACACAAGCAGTCATGTTGTGTAAAGAAATAAATAAACATTTACCTACATACAGGTCAGGCCTCACAAGATGATCAGAATCCTGTTTAATACACACTTCAAGTCTGTCTGGATTTGTATAAGGGCATACATATCTCATAGGCAGCCAGGTGGTAGGAAAAAAAGTAACGACAAACTTTGGTTCAGAGAGATTGAAGTTGAAATAACTTCCTGCTGCTTAAAAGATGACAGAATGATAAGGAATTCAAAAGCATTGGCTAACACACACACACACACACACACACAGACACTGACACACACACACACACACAAACAGATGTACAAAGGGCTTTAATGCGACTAGGCTGCGGAGACCTTATGCTCACAACAAAGCAGACTGTCTGGTCTTGTTTGGATCAAACCGCGCTGCTGCTTAAAGCACATTCTGGCTCCTTTCAAATGTGAGAATCCCACAGATTGTGCTCCAGAGGTTTCACACAGGAATCAGGACGGGGTGGTATGGGGGAGGCCGGGATTCACACAGGTAGCCCCCAGGGTGTGGGGAATTTTAGATGGCTTACAGTTGGGGGAGCTGATTTTCAAAGCTAAAAATGTAAATGACTCACAGACACAATTTGTGTAGATTTCTTTGATGACCTCTTTTCTTCCACTTAAATGTCCATACGTTTTTCTTTCATTACTTCCCACTTAAGTTTTGACAGTGCCATCGGGCTTCGAATGACTTTAGGAAGTTCTGTCACCACCATTAGGAGCGACTGTCCGTCGTCTGTCACTAAATTTGGTGAGAAGATTCACGCATCATTACTGTTCTTCACAACCGGCATTCCCTTTAGACAAAAAAAAACAAAAAGTTGTACTGTACTTCATGTGGCTTTCATTTCTATTCATTGTTAACACATGCATGAACTGCACAAACAGCAGTAAAAGTCAGATTTAGTTTAAGGTGACAAATTGGGAGAGACAGTATATGTTGAAAGAGGCTTTTAGGGATCAGTTTACCACATGGATTTCCAAGTTAAGAACTGAATTTTTTTTCCCACTCCAATTCTTTTTTTCTTTTTTTTTTTTTAAAAAGATATGACAAGTAAATATAGTATTTATAATGATTGATTTTGTTTTGTTTGTTTCTCTGTTTGAAGCGCAAATTCTCAAGATTTTCCTGATCATCTACAAACTTGTGCAGAGCAACTCGTATGCGACCAAAAGGTTATTTGTCATCAATTCACATTTTGGAAACGATCGATAAAATTTATATTCTTTACATCGCAGGTTTTTCTTGTGAAGCAATGTGCATTTGAGATATACATTTATTTTATTTTTTTTTATTCCACAGAGACATCTATTACAACAATACACAGCTGTTTGGTTCACAGAACACTGTTGATAGTATAGTGGATGATATTTCCTGCATGCTGAAGGTTCCTCGCAGATCACTGCATGTGGTAAGTGTGTGTGTCCAAGTTAATGTGAGAGCAAACACGCAACTCAGACATAAAAACCTTGTAGCAAAATTCCTTTTGGATATGCCGTGTTTTATTATTAGTTCAGGTCCCACAGATGGAATCTGTTAGTTTAATGTGGTAGTTTAAGCATTTTGTTCTGCTTCATATCTTTGGAAACACCTGCGGAGAGAAGAAAAAAGGGTTATTCTGGTCAAAAAGAAGTTGAATTCAAAGAAGGCAGTGTCCGAAGTACTGTGTGCATATGCATGTGTTAATGTGAGCATGAGATAATTTGTTATGCGTGTTACTTTTCTGTCGTCAGTTGGCCACGTCCAAGGGATTAATTTCAGGGGATCTGTGTTATATGGAGGAGGACGGCACAAGGATCGACTGCCGCTCCAGCTCTGCCGTAAGTTCCACCAACAACCTAAACTAAATGCCCCAATGAATTCAACTGTCTACTTGTCACTACACTGAGAAACATTGCATCGACTATGACTTAAAGATGCCCTAAGGAGCTTTCATCGTTTAAAAAAAAAAAAAAAGAAGGGAAAAGGTTGTATTTAATATTTGTTTCTCAGTAAAAGAACATTGTGTCAACAGCACCACAGGGTACCTTGTTTTGTGTCAAACAAATGGTAGTAAAATAAGGCTTATGACAGACATTTGCACATGTTTTACTAGTTGGAACAACTTTTTATGGCTGTGTTTTGTTTTAGGCTGCTGCAGTTTCATCAAACATTGCTGGGATTAGAAGTATCCTTTGTGATTTGTTTGAGAGTTTTACTGTGTATGCACATGCCTTCTCTTTTTGTCACTCTTGGATACCTCCTGAGATTGTCATATATTGCATAGTTTTACGTATTTTATTTCTGTATGTAGACGACACTACATGGCTGCAGGGTGTGTGTGTGTGTGTTTTCCTTTTATCGTGTGCAGATATTGTGTCCTATGCAAAATTTGTCGTGATAGTTGAGAAGGATGCAACCTTTCAGAGACTACTGGATGACGACTTCTGCACAAAGTTGTCTCCTTGCATCATGATCACAGTGGGTTTCCTTTTCCTTTTCTTTTCCTTTTCTTTTTTTTCTTTTTATAAATATGACTTTAATCCTATTAGAATTTCTCAAGAGGCGCAGTATTAGTTTTCTGTATGCATCACCGGTGTGTTTGCGTGGATCAGGGTAAAGGCGTGCCAGATGTGAACAGCAGGTTGATGGTGAGAAAGCTCTGGGACACGCTGCACATCCCCATCTTCGCTCTGGTGGATGCTGACCCTCATGGTACTCATCGTCTGTCTAAAATGCAAACCAGTTCTACCTCTCATACATACTTTGCATATTTCCACACATTTAACAACACTTGGCTTTCATTTCTCTGTGCACACACACACACAGTTGTGTTGCATGTCTCTCTAAGCCAGCAGATGTTAGCACCTGTCCGCTACGTCATGGTGCCTAGTCTGACTATTCCCGCTGGCGTGATCTCGTCCTGGCGGGATGGCTCGGTTACCAACAGTCTCCGTACCTCTAAACCTTTTCCCCTTGCATGGCGAGACACATATGTAATGCTTTACTTTGTTCTAAGCTCCGTTACACATCTTGGAGGATAATTGCTCTGGTATGTCGGTGATTGCAGCGTGTCTGTGTCTCGCCCTCTGATTTTTTCCCAGGGATTGAGATCATGTGCATCTACAAGTACGGATCAGTGGTGAGTCCCGCCATACTGTACATTATCCAATGTGGCCTGTTCAGTGTCTCTCTGTTAGCAATATGTAATTATGCCCCTCTGTGAAGAAGGGAAAAAAAAAAAGGTCAATCATCCATCTCAGAATATTTAAACTGACATTGTGTGGAGTGAAAACGTTAAGTGTTTGTGTGGCAATGACTTTGTTGATCTGTGATGTTTGTTTAATCATAATTGTGTTCATTGTGTTCACATGAACATGTGTTGGGCACAACCACATGATGTAGATGCAGTGCTGATTAGTGTGTTTATTTGAGATGTATATTATGTGTATAAGCATTGTGTGTATGTGTGTTTTTCCACAGTCCATGTCGTTTGAGGCCCACAGTCTGACCGTCCCCAGTGTTATGTGGCTAGGCCTCCTCCCCTCTGACCTCCAGAGGTTTGGACTCAACATTCGCTACTTCCTACTTCCTCCTCCTGCCTCTAATTGGGATTATATTCTATATTTGTTTTGGTTTCTCTTGCTGTCGCCCTCACTTTTTCTTTCCTTCAAGCAACTGCATCCTAGAGCATATTGAGTTTTAAGTATACGTCCCCTTGAACAAATTTAGGCCAAAATGGCTTTTTGACATACATTTAATTGTAGTCTGTACATTTTCTCCTCCTATGTTTCTCCCTAAATGTACACATAATAACTCTTCAATGTGAGTCTATTCAGAATGGGAGGAAACGTACTGTAGGGGCGACATCCATCAACAGAACTGGCTGCTGGCTGTCATTTTTTTCAGAATATCAATTTGGTTGTGTAGTAAAATCAACATTTCATTCTTCAGGTTGCGGGTTCCCGAGGATGCCCTGATCCCCCTCACCAAGAGAGATGAAGACAAACTCAGCAGCCTCCTCAAAAGACCGTACTTAACCAGCCAACCAGAGTGGCAGAAAGAGGTGAGACAGGAAAGTGCTTTAAGTTACAGTGAAGGATGGAAGTTAAATAGAAATGTGTGAGATAAATAGATAAAGTGCAATGAAGGGAAGTATCTGAAACGTGCCGCTTCAAGTAAACTGTTTTTTTGGCTGAAAAATAATTTGGTATTATTGTTTATTTTATCTCAATCTTAAATCTCAAAATTTGAGCAAAGACCTTTTTTAAAAATAAGTTTATTCATGAGAATTTGTTCTATAACACTAAAAAGATTTGACTTGATTTGATAAATGTGAGATTTAACCCTTAACATGTGATTTTCAATAGTAAATATGACTTATCAGTAAAAAGAAAATGTTGGGATAGGTAATTGTGTCCATATCACACACAAGCCTAACCCAACACACTCCTCGCCCCTATGAGCCTATTTAAGAAAATGCTGGTTTGTAGCCTGTTCCTTTTTTTTAAGGGAAAAAAAAAAGTCTTCTCCCGCAGAGGTTTACACAGTTTTAACATCTTTGCTCATGTGACACACGGCGTAGGAATGTGTGAAAGGACTCTCGGCTCGCTGATGCTGAGGATGGAGAAGCGGCACTCTGTCGTCGAGTGGTTGTTAGAGATAAACATTTGATGATTTATGCTTGTTTGCACGGCTTCCTCTAGCATCCTCCTCTTTAAAACAACGTGTTTGCTCTTGTTGTAGATGGAACTGATGCGGCAGAGTAAGGTCAAGGCTGAAATACAGTCCCTAGCAGCCATAGCGCCAGATTTCCTCACCAACATCTACCTGCCCAATAAGCTGCGTTACGGGGGCTGGGTTTGAGTACAATGCTGCCACTTAGTGGAATAACAAGTGAACTGCTAAAGCTGCTTGCAAAACTAAAGAAAGATCTGGTATGCAGTTGTGCCGCCTGACCTTGTCATACGGGTTGAAATATGAAGTTAGGTTGGTTTGTAATGTTTGCATATTTATTTTTGACTGTGCGTGTGTGTTTATGTGTTCTAATTGTGATTCAGAAATGTCTAATCCTATCATAAAACTATTCCCATTGGCAGAGCATGTTTTTGGTCTTCTTATATTCTTGTTGGCCTTGTTTATATTCCCAAGATGTTTGGTCCTGCTGTCGCAAAAGTCACCAAACCAGCGTATTGACCACGGAACACCACTGTGCGTGCTGGTCCAAGACAGGAGCAGATGAGAAGGATCATTCAGGGTTTTAGAATTGGAATAACTGAAGCTTATTCATTAATGCACAACATATAAAGGTTCAAGCTGCTGTTCTTTTCATATTATCTGTTCTCCAGTAGGTGGAGACTGTTCATTAAATGGGAGCGTGGGGCTTCATCAGGGAAGGAAGAGCTAAAAACCCTCCACGCTCAAAATGTGGGTAAATTATCATCAGACACAATTGGAGAAAAAAATGTTTCATAACTCAAATGTTAGATATAGATTGTCTTGTAATGAGTGGAGCAGCTCACAACCATTTAAGTGGCATCTGATCGATGGTTTCAAGGCTTATCTTTAGAGAAGAGGGTCATTTTATTTTATTTGAGTGTGCTTCCTCCTCATAACTTACTTTAACCATAACATGTACAGTGCTACTGTACATAGGTACAAGGCTACGTCAGAAAATAATGTTTAATGGTAATATTAAAAATGGGCTCTGAACATATTTTACATTTTTAATGAAATGTATATTTGTTTTAAACTTAAATAATCTTTTATTGTTGTAAAATCAAAACAATTGTTTGTGTTGAGTAAATAACAGGGGGAAATAAGTGGGTTGAGAACCCCCTAAAAACTAATTAAAGATTCATTTTTAAATCCCAATTACT